>RJWJ010025224.1:9115-24201 GCA_004363605.1 Indri indri
TCACTCACTTGTTTGATGGCTAGGTTTGTCAGCCTCAATTCTCTGCTACATGAACTCTTATCCTCCATGGTCATTCTTTCACTACATAGCCCTTCAGTTGGGTAACCTGGATTTCTTTACATGGCTTCCAAGAGGATAAAAATGGAAGCTTCAAAGTTTTTTAAGGCCTAGGCCAGTTGTAACACAATGTTACTTTCACTGTAGCATATTTGTCAAAGCATGTCAGAGGCCAACCAAGATTAAAGGAGAGGAAGAAAGGTTCTACCTCCTGAAAACTTTCAGAGTTACATCATAAAAGGGCATCCAGGATTGGAGGGATTGTTGTGACCTTTTTTCAAAGCAATTAGACCAATCCATGTTGTACATGCTGGCTCTGACAGTTCATATTTAAACCTAAAACTCTGAGGCAATTCTAGTTCTCCTCAATTTGATATGGACTCTGTGAATTCCCCGCCGAGTGCCTCGTATGCTCCGGGCCTTGAAACCCTCTCTGCTCTCACTTTAGCTCCAGTAGACATCTGTTGTTTTTTTCTGTCCACTGTCCCCTCAGCCTCCTGGTAACCAAACTCCCCAATTTCTCTCCAGGGACCTGGTGCAGACATAGCTGGTTGTGACCCAGCTGCCATCTCCCATTCTTCCATCCTTCCTTCCCTTCCAAACAGAACCCTGATTTGCCCAGGTATTTAGATATTAGCATTCTGAGCCCTGGGGCATGAGCTATCATAGAGCTAAGCCAATCGTGAGAATACCATCCTCTTTTGCAAGTGACTGGTTTCAAGGTGCACATGTGGCCCAGCTCTGGCCAATGAGGCATTAAGCCTCCCTTTCACGGGAGGCTTCTAGAAAAGATTTTCTTTCCTAAATAAAAGAAAGAGACTTGTGAGAAGAAAGCCCTGACCCTTCCTTCCTGCTTAGGATCTTGTTGTGTGGGACAAAGTGTGAAGGCCACCATGTGATCATGAGGCATAAACCTAAAGGACCCTAGGGAAGCACACAGACCCCTGACATTATTAAGCTTGGATTTATCCAGCCCAGATCTGTCTAGCTCTGGACTTCTTCTTATGTGGGCTAATGAACCCCTGTAAGTTCGCAAGTCTGTCATCTGCTGTCAAAAGCATCCCTCCTCCACTCCTCTGAGTCTCTATGACTCTGGAGACACCGACTCCCCCATGACTCTAGGCAGGAGCACACAACCCAGAGCTAAGCAATTAGCACCTGCATTCACCTGACCTCAGTGGTTACTTTAGAGATGGGCCAAGATTCTGGCAGAGCCAATGAGGGGCAATGTGATTTTCCTTGGGAATTCTGAGAAGGAGGCATTCATTTTTTTCCTGCTCGACTTAAAAGTGGAAAGGTAATAGCTGCTAGGGCTGCTGTGGCCATTTGGTAAATCTTGCTGACTTTAAGAGTCAACTCTGAGAAATGCAGACCCAAAAGAAAAAAGAAAACTGTTTCTTGATCTGAATCCAGCCATGCCTGAAGCCCTAATCCTACACTTTTCAGTTTACTGGACCCACCCTTTTTTGGAATAAACTGTTCTGATGGGACTTTCTGTCAGAATCCCAGCTGAGGAAGTATGGATATTGATTATGAAAACATCCTCCAAGCTGGTACTCTCTGGGACTTTTATTTGGAACCTCTGTTCCTCATCCAAGTTCATCCATTTCTACAGATACATTTTCCACCTGCAGTTATGTAGTCTAGCTGTTAAGAGTAAGGCCTTGGGATTAGGCCTGGTCATGGGTTCAAATCCTGGCACTGCCACAGATTGGATCTGTGACCTTGAGCAGATCTTTTCAACCTCTGGGTTCTTTAGCTTTAGCATGCTTAAAACTAGGGCTGTAATCATTCCTGCCCCGTGGGGTTATCATAAGGATAAAAGCAGTGAATGTATGAAAAGTGCTTAGCAAGCACAGTGCCTGGCACATACTAGGTTCTCACAAATATTTGCTGTTATTAATAAAACCTAACCCTGGCGTGATAGGCATAGTAATGGCTCCACAAAGATGTCCATCTGCCAATTCTCAGAACCTTGTGAATATGTCACGTTACATGGCGAAGGGGAATTAAAGTTGCAGATGGAATTAAGGCTACTAATCAGCTGAACTTATAAAGATTATTCTGGGCTATTCAGTGGGTCCCGTGTAATCACAAGAGTTCTTAAAAATGAAAGAGAATCAGGGCAAGTAGAATGATATAGGAACGACTCAATCTGCTGTTTCTGGCCTTGAGCAGGGAGGAAGGGGCCATAGCCGTGGAATGTAGGCAGCCTCTAGAAGCTAGAAAAGATAAAGAAGCACATCCTCCCCTAAGCATCCAGAAAGGAGAGCAGCCCTGGTGACACCTTGACTTTAGCCCAGTGAGACCTGCTACCGAGTACCCCCCATACCTCTCCCTGTACCATTGCTACTGTGGACTGAGCAATGAATGGGATAGGCACGGCCCTGTGCTCATGGAGTTTATGAGGTGTGTGTTCTGTGGCAGCCAGGGCTTTATGAGATCCTGTTTGGTAATGAGCATAGGATCTGCCAAGGAGAATTAGAAGATGTAAGTCGAGACAGCTATCCTTGAAGAAGGAAAGCAGCAGTAGAGTGTGGGTTGCTAATTGAACAAGGGCTGAGATAGTCGATGTTCACAACTCTATCTGCTATGGACTGAATGTTTGTGTCTCCCCCACATTTATATTGAAATCCTTAACCCTCAATGAAATGGTATTAGGAAGTGGAAACTTTGGGAGATAATGAGGTCATGAAGGTAGAGTCCACATGAATAGGATTTGTACCCTTATAAAAAGAGAGACGCATGAGCTTGCTTCCTCTCTCTGCTCTCCACCACGTGAAGACACAGGAGAAGATGACCATCTGCAAATGACAAGAATACCTTCACCAGACGCAGATCTGCTGGTGCCTTGATCTTGTACTTCCCAGCTGCCAGAGCTGTAAGGAATAAATTTCTGTTATTTGAGCCACCCAGTCTATGATAATTTGCTATAGCAGCCTGAACGGACTGAACACCACCTATGTTGGAAGTCTTGAGGTTAGGCTGATCTGGCTCCTCTGTGTGAAGGGCTCAGGGAGAAGAGAAACACCAGGTTTGCTACCACGAAAGCCACACTTCCTACGTGCCAGCTAAGGGCCTATAAAGGCTATTCCTCTTTGCAGAGTGATGCCTTCAGTCCTCACACTACCTTTCAAGAGATGCTGTTGGGCTCCTTTCATAAATGAAGGCTCATAGAAATTAAGTAACTTGGACATGTTTACACAATAAGTAAACGATGAAATAGAATTTTTAATTAACAAATTAAATTTATTTTATTTTTTTGCCAACAAAGAACCGTAAATCCTTCCTATTTCCCTATAGTGTTGGCTTGGTTGTTTCAATATTCTTTTTGCATCGTCCACTTCACATTATAAATATCTGGGGGCCAGAACTGTTTGGGCTGATTTACTCAGAACAGTGCACCAGGAAGCTTAATGCTTAATGTCATATTTCATCAAATCTTAGAAGCCATCAGTTGGAGTATGTACCATCATTCCATATAGCACTAAGAAAGAAAAAATGCTAGGGATTGTAAGACCTCCTGATTTGAGAGTTGTTGAAATGTGGAAAAGTATGCATTTTAGAGTTCATAATGTAGAGTAAAAAAAATTTTTTTTGATGATGGTGTTGATGAAGTGTCAAATCCCAGTTTGCTGGTCTGCTTCCTGACTTACCCAGGATGCCTTATGCTTTAGTCCAGTTAGTTTTAAAATGTCTCAAGAAAGTTCCCTTTGAACAATTCCTTTGGAAATTTTATAATGTTCAAGATATGTTACTATTCAAAAGTATCTCCACAAAACATTAATAATGAAATATATCAATAATTATGGGCTGGGTACAGTGCTAAGTGCATTAAATATCCGTCTTGATTTCTCCTGACTATCTTATGAATAATTAGGTTTTTATTATTGCCATTTACAAACAATACAATTGAGGCACACAGAAGTTTAGGTACCTGTCCAAGGCCACCCAGCCAGCAAATGGCAGAGATAAATAAGACTCGAATCTCTGAATCTCTGCGTGGGACTTCAATGCTTGAGCCTCTTGCTGTTTCAAGCAAAAGCAGGAAAAAGCAGGGGGGATAAAAGCTGCCCTTTTCATTTAAAAAATTTTGCTGACCCTAGCCTTTTGGATCATATAATTAACGTCTGTTTTTTTCTCAGTCTTTCTGAGCTACTTACCCAGTTATCTCCCCAATAAGTGTTTTTACCTCCCAGTATGTATTTGTTCTTATTCTTTTACAAATCAGTCTCCAGAATTTTAATCATTCTTGGTTCACTTCTCTAATAACTTAACCGGAGACATGCTGGAATTGCAGTCAGGGAAGTGCCCTGAAAACTTAAAATTTAAATAAGAAGTCTTTTATAGTCCATCTGATCTACACAGGAAATTAGAAAACACCACATACTTAACTGGAAAAATACTTGAAATGAAAAGTGAGATTTACTGTTGTTTAGATTTTGATTAAAAAATGTTTATCCCTTATCTAAGGCTCGGGGACACTGGAAATGAAGGAGCTGAATGCTCACTTTATGGAACTTTAATGATCTTCTCTTATTATGTTATATTACCGTTTTCTAAGCCTGTGGTCAAATACAATAGCTTTATTAAAGCTGTGATTCAGTTAGAAAGGGGAATGAATTTTTCTGCCACAGGAGCACTGGTGAGAGATGAGAGAAGAGGGTAGTGCTGTTGGGGGAAGAAAACTCAACAAAGAAAGGACTCATACCAGTGGCTCACCCTACTAGAGTATATTCTTCCCCTGGGGAACTAAGCTTTCTTGAATTCACTGCCAAACAGCCTAGCGGTACTTAGCTTCCAGTCCATTTGGAGGAGAAAAGCAAAACAAAAGAAAAAGGAGGTCTGGGGTTGCAGTTCCGACACTCGATAAAGCTTGCTATGTTCTGTCTCAAGTTCTAACGCAGCATCAACAGTGATAAATTCACATTTGTCAAGCATTTATGATGGGCCAGGTACTACTGTAAGGCATGGTCCATTTATCATATCGTTTAATCTCCTGAACAATCCCATGAATAGATACTATTACCATTTGCATTTTACAGATGAGGAAACTGAGGCAGAGAAAGTAACTTAAATTTATACAATAAGTGGTGGAGCTGGAGCCGGGATTTGAATTGATATTTTGAATCCAGAGTGCACGCACTTGGCCATGATGCTATGCTGCTAAACACCCGCCTGCTTTTGCCAGCAGGCCATGCACCCTGGTTGCTAGTTAGGGGTGGGGGAGGGGAGCCTCTCAGAGAAACAGTTACTTCAATCCGGCCAGAGAAAAGAGGATTTGGAAGGAAATTGTTGTGGGGCCTCCTAACTGAAACAGTGCTGGCTCCCTTTGAAGGGAGAAAAATGAAGCAATTTCAAATAGTCGGGGGAGGTCAGAGGTCAAGACTAAGCCACCATATCTAAGTGATGTAGAAATGCAAGCCTGTCATTGCTAAAGTGACAAAATAGAATATCAGGACACATTCAAAACAACCTCACGTAATTATTATGGAAATTAACTATTGCTATTTCTGAGACATTTTTGCCAGCTGTGTGAGGGACATATGACATCACAAACTATTACTGATGAAATACAGGATGAGGAATTGAGACTTGGGGCAACTGTATGACCTTGGCCAAGTTTCCTGACCTCTCTGAGCCCCAGTCCCTTCATTTGTAAAAGGGAGATGTTAATAGCATCTACTTCTTAGTGTTCTTGCAAGGATTAAATGATGATAATGTAGGCAAGTGCTTGGCACAATGCACAGTGTAAAGAAAATGCCCAATATACGATAATTCTCCTTTTCACTCTTCTGTCAATTCCACCAGCTATAAAACTGGGTCCCATCTGTTCTGAGGGAAATACATTATTTATCCATGAAGAGGGGCCTTGGAATGCCAGTCATTCAACAGATATTTATTGGGCATCCTTCATGTCCCAGGGAGGATGCTGGGTGCTGGAGATGCAGTGTCATGCTCTTTGGTCCAGTTTCTGCCCTCGCAGAGTTTACAGTCTGGTCGGGGATGGGCATCGAAAATAAAAAGGAAGAAAGGAGCAGCATAGGATGCAATGGGAGTATGTGTTCCGCAGGATCAGAAAATGGCTCCCCGAGGAAGTGACTGGTTAGTTAATGCCTTCAGGATGTGTGTTAGATGATTGACGGGGAAGGCACCAAGGAGCAAGAGGGTACCAGGTAAGGGGAAGGGCTAGTGAAGCCACAAAGTCAGTGTAGAATGAGGCATGTCAAAGGATTGGAAGCACAGATGGACTGGTTTGGCTGGATCTCAGAGAGCGAGGGATGATTTGTGCCAGGTGAAGTCAGCGACAGAGCCAGAGGTGGGGTATGGAGGTCTTACAGGCTGTGTGGAGCCAGCTGCTCAGGTGAGGCCCAGGGGTTAGCAGCAACCTCATAGCACCGTTAAAAGTCATTAGACATTCTATCCCAGAATAGCAGCATCCTCTGTGTGTTTGTGTATGTGTGTATCTTTATGTTACTCTACTCTGTCAGGGCTCAGTCAGGAAAGTGAAGGCCACTGGACGTCCTCGAAGATCGAAGGCTTATAGCACAGGGAAATAGTTTTACAAAGCTGCAGTTGAGGAGGGTAGCTGGAGGAGTAACAGTCAGAGAAGCAGCCCCATCCCCCTAACCCCCACCATCTGGCCCTGCAGCCCCAAAGAAAGGGTTTCTCGAGGTCCACTTTAGGCTACTTCGAATACAGCTGTTATGAACAGTATCGTATGTGTCTTCTGTGAAGATAAGCACACATTTCTATTGGGTATATACCTAGGCGTCGAATGTGTATTTGCCTTTAATAGGTACTGCCCAACCTTAAGTGTTGTGTACAAAAGAAGCTTCCTTGCCTTCGACCCTCGCGGATCACAACAGCGCTGCTCAGGTGCATTTTCAGAGGAGCTTTCAGACAAGGACTTGAACCCTGGAAACAATCCATGAAGAAGAAACTGAATTTCTTGGCAGCAGATGAGGAAAGAATGGAGCAGGCGCACTGTCTGCAGGCAGAAGAAAGAGAAAGAGTTTGTCGCTGGCAGATATTCCACTGCATGGTTGCAATGGAAGAACTTTCCACTGGAAGCGTCTTTTGGGAGGATCAGTTCTTCCTTTGCCTTATTCAGCACCTGGTTACCTGGGCCGATCCAAAGTTACCAGCTTCAGGAGCCTCTGTATGCACTATTGGATTTTGCATCCATGGCAACGCATGTTTTACATACCATTTTATTTCAAACAATGGGAAATTAAACATTCGATGTAAAGCAATGTCAGGTTTCCAGTTGGAGGGTGGGGGAGGGGGTAAGATCGTTTCACCAAGTGGCAACTTGTCAGACGGAATGCTTAATGCAATGCACTTAAGGAAAGGTGTTGCTAGAAAGTCTCCTCATTCTGGGGTGTGCATAAAAATGTTTCCCATTGCATGTTTCCCTTGGCCTTCCCTGCCCTTGCATGCTGATTGCATCTCAGAATGCAAACCATACACACACACACACACACACACACACACACTAACAGAATTCTAGGGATGCAGCAGAAAATTTTTTAAAAAGCCACCTGTCTTTAGAATGTAAGACCTTTCTTTCGGTGGCTCCCTGGCAGGAGTAGCGTGGCAGGCGTTAATAAATGAATGAATGCGGCCTCAAACTCCTCAGCAGAGGAAGGGTGACATTGGGGATCATGTTTCATTTTGTGCACCAGTTTCCTTATTATGACTCCTAATGACTTAATTCTGTGATTATCTTTATGCCCTAATAAAAAGCTTTTAACAATTAGGGGTTGTCTATCGGAAGTTGTATTTTAAATTAATTAGGCATTGTATTTAATAGCTTCCACTGTCTGTTAATGGCATAAGAGCGGGAGATGGGGAGGTACAGCTTGTTTACAGTGACAATTGCTGCCTATCTCTTTGGTTTTGTTTGCTTTTTTTAAATACTTTTTGTTTTCTCTCCACAATGCCCCCACCCCCAATCAACATCAAAAAAGAAGGGATGGCAGGCCAGTAGAACTGGCAGAACAAGAAATGAAGTTCAGTGGTGAAAAGCAAACAAAGAGTAAGTTCTGTCCCCTTTTGTGTCTCCTTTCATGTGGAAGTTGCTGGCATTGGAATTTCGGGTATAGGCAGCTTTACTGGCTCAGCAAACAGGAAGCCATGCTCCTCTCTCCACAGCATTTGGTTGAGGAGGAGAAGGTCTCAACTCCTTGTCACTTGCAGGGAATGTTACATTTTGGGACAGGTTTTTGTTTTTGTAATAAACACACACGAACACACAGGCACCCACAAATGTGTGAATGCCTAATACTAAGAGAGTCAAGCCTGGCAGGTGGAAATGAGCCCTTTTGACACATCTCTATTTATTGTGTTATTTCACCAACAAAGGCTCAAATGCTAACTAGCTTTGTGAATAATTCGTGGATGGCAATGTGATCATTTTTCTAAGTCAGCCGGTGGGCTCAGTTCATTGCACTCCCCACCTAAAAATAAATTCTCCAGCTGACTGTGAACATACCGATACTTGCTGCAAGTGAAGCAAACTTATGGGGACCATTAAAGTGCCAGGGCATTGGAAAATAACAGTGAAGTGAATGCTGATTTGCATTTATGTCATAAAATAACTTGTCACCTTCAATTTATCACAGTAATTGGTACCAGAGGAGAATGTGTGATGCTTATACTTGGTTCAGAGCCACCTTTCCTCACCTCCCAGTCCCTGCCTCTTCCTCTCCCGAAATAGTAGTAGGTGCATTTCTGAAGATGCGCAGTCTTAGACTTTTTCTGTATCACTGGAATTTGGGAAATGAGATGCATCAATGTATTCAAAGAAATTAATAATGGCTAGTATACACTGTATGCTTATTTTAAGCCATATACTGTGCTAGGCAGTTTTGTTTATTAGTGCAGTTAAATCTCACAATAACCCAATGAAGTATGTGCTATTATTGTCCCCATATCATAGACGAAGAAACTGAGGCACCGAAAAGTGAAGTAACTCGCCCAAGGTCATATAATCAGTAAGTGGTAAAGCTAGGATTGGTGCCTAGGCAGAAACACCCTGGAGCCCATGATCTTAACCACTATGCCGAACTAGACTAAGACTCGCTTAGACTACAATGTGCAGCCTAATATACGTTGATGAGGGTGGCATCAATACATGGGAAAAGCACACGTCCCCAAGATCTTCAGACCTATATGAAAAAACATAATGAGAATGATGCAGTTACTTTTTTCAAACCAAGAGACAGACTTGGCCAGGGATAACTAAGTTATTCCAACTAGGTTTAGAAAAATAACCAATCATTTGTGGTTATTACCAAGGCAGTGGAAGCATGGCTCTCTTGATTGCAATGGAATACTTTGAATCCTGTGATTCTATTTCTTATAAAACCAACCAAAGCCACACATGATAGATAGTTGCATCTTTATTAGGGCAATTCTCCAGGTCTCTCTCAATTTAGCTATTATCAGAGAAGGCTGTATATTTTAGTTCTATGAACTATAAGTGGACTTCTATTCATGAATTCTAAAGTATTTCTGAGCTTGGATCTCCCATGTTTCAGAGAGCAGGTCAATTGGGCTTCATCTTACTGTCTGGCATATGAACACCCTGAAAAAGGGGTACTTTCTCAGGCATTTTGGGGTATGGAAATTGCACTGCATTTGATGACAGGCACATCAAGCTTTAAATTTTCCCTCTATCACTGCTGAGGAAGCTTGGCAACTTATTTACTTCTCTGAACTTCAATTTCCTCCTCTGCCAAAAGAAGCTGATGATTCCTTCCTGAAGACTACGTCAAATAGGGCAAGTGTGAACACTTAGCTAATATTTGTAGGACACTTTATAGATTATGGCAACAACCACCCAAGCTTTTTTTCATTTGGCTTGTGCTTTGTAAATACTCTGACTACATGCACTGTGCTAGGTATCTTTTTTTTTTAAATCGTAGTAGAATATATGTAACACAAAATTTACCATTTTAACCATTTTTAAGTGTACAGTTCAATGGCATTTAAGTACATTCACATTGTTGTGCCACCATCACCAATATCCATCTCCAGAAATTTTTTACCATTTTTTAATTTTTTTAATCCTCTTCTGAAATTCTATACCCATTAAACAATAACTCCCCATTCTCCCTCTATCCCCTGGCAACTACCCTCCTATCTTCTGTCTCTATGAATTTGACTACTCTCGGTACCTCATTTAAGTGCAATCACACAATATTTGTCTTTTTGCGTCTGGCTTATTTCCCTTAGCTTAAGTTCTTTGGTGTTCACCCATGTTGTAGCATGTGTCAGAAATTCATTCCTTCCGCTCTCTCCCCCCACCTTCTCTCTCATTCTCTCTGTCCTTCTAAAGGATAAAATAAATTCAGCTTATATATATATATATTTTTTTTTTTTTTTTTTTTTTTTTGAGACAGAGTCTCACTCTCTTGCCTGGGGTGAGTGCCGTGGCGTCAGCCTAGCTCACAGCAACCTCAAACTCCTGGGCTAGAGCAATCCTACTGTCTCAGCCTCCCGAGTAGCTGGGACTACAGGCATGCGCCACCATGCCTGGCTGATTTTTTCTATATATATATTTTTAGCTGTCCAATTAATTTTCTTTCTATTTTTGGCAGAGATGGGGTCTCGCTGTTGCTCAGGCTGGTCTCGAACTCCTGAGCTCAGGACGATCCGCCCGCCTCAGCCTCCCAGAGTGCTAGGATTACAGGCGTGAGCCACCGCGCCCGGCCTCAGCTTATATATTTTAACCAAATTCATTCCTTTTTAAGGCTGAATGATTTTAAGGTTGTATGTACAGACCACATTTGGTTTATCCATTCATCCGCTAGTGGATATTGGGTTGTTTCTATCTTTTGACTATTGTGAATAATGTTGCTGTGAGCATCGGTGTGCAAATATCTATTTAAGTCCCTGTTTTCCTTCTTTTGGGGGGGTATTTACCCAGAAATGCAATTGCTGATCATATAGTAAATAAATAAATGTTTAAGGCTGGGTGTCTTTTGTGTACATTATCTGGAGTAGACGGGGTGTTGAGAGGTACCCTGGGAGATTCTCAGGTGTTCCTGCAGGACTGCCTCGCCATCAGTCTGCTAATTAGGTCAAGGACTACAAGGCAGCTCCACAAAAACGAGACTACACTACTAAATTATCCAGGCTCTCTGATGCCTGCCCTTCCTCCCGTTACAAGTGACAGATTGCCAGAGCAGGGGAGCGTAACCCCAAATATATTAGTACACAAGCCAGAACAAGGAACGATAGGGTTTAAAACTATTTCTCCATTGTTTTTGCTACACATATGTGTCTGAATGTGACGCTTATCCCACCCCCAGCCCACCTCCTCTCTCTGCTGGAAGAGCTAAGGCAGGCACACTGGGGGGTGTTAACCCTTCCGGAACCAGCATCAGTGACTTCCTCAAAGCAGTCAGTGTTTCAGCAGCCCTGCCTCTGAGCATTAAGTTAGCCTAGAAGCTGCCATTCACATGATGACATCAATTGTTCCGTAACTGACAGACACTGAAAAGTCTCATTATCACCAATAATGGAAGCTCCTCATTCATATCACACCTGTCAAGGCAGTCAGGTTGGGTTGTGTACGTATCTGGCAGAAGCTGCTCAGCATCACACAGGAGGAGAATCCTGCACTCTGGTGATGCATCCAGCCCAGTCCCCATAGGGAAGACACAGGAGAAGATCAGAGGTAACCACTATTCAGAAAACACATTCACTTTTCTTCTGATGTTGCTTTTAACCTGTTGCCGATCTTAGCAGAGTATTGACTTTGTGGATCTTGAGCAGATGGCAAGAGGTTAGGGGAGAGCCCTCTGAGCTGTGGAATTGCAGTTGCCCCTTCCATGGTCACTTGGCAGAGTCATCTTCCTGAGTGGCCCAGACAGGGATTTCTAGGAAAATCACTTCTGGCTGCGTTATCAGGGAGCCTGCTTAGAGGAAGCATGGTGTGAAGATCACGGGCTTTGGCAGGAGATGGACTGGGGTTTGCATCAGCATTAATTAACTGCGTCACGTGGGGCAGGTTACTTCACCTCCTGCGCCTGTTTCTCTGTCAATGAAATGAAGAGGATTAAAAATAAAATTTACCTTTGGCTACTTATTAGTTATATGGGCTTTGGGAGATTAACTTTTAATGAGCCTTAGTTTCCTTATCTGCAAAATAGGCAGAACAATTCCTATCTCTAAAGGATTGTTGTGGAGATGAAATGTAAATGATACATAGTAGGTACTCAATAACTGTGAGATATTACTATTTCAAGCTATCTTCCACTCTTTTGATAGTAGACGGGGTATAAATAATCAGAATGTACACACAGAAAATAAAATTTAGACTCAAATAGAAAACATCCATGTTGAGTGTACCTAGGGATGTTGTCACTGTCATTTCTGCCAGGATGTTTGAGTCTGATGCTACTTCCCACATTCTGGAAGGCAGATGTGTTTAATAATTTTATTCTGTCTATCAGCACAGCGTGGTGCTTAAGACACCCCTGGAATCAATTACCAGGGATCAAAATCATGGCACCTCAACTTCTAAGACTTATCATTTTGAACAATTTCTTATTTTCTTTGTACCTCAGTTTCCTGATCTGTAAAATGGGGACAAGAATTATATCTGCCAAAGAGGTCATGATTAAATTAAGTAATGCATGCATTAGAGTGCCTAGAATGGTATGTGGCACGAGATAAAGTGTTAAATAAATGTTAGCTGTAATTATTACCCAGAAGCTTTCCTGTGCATCTGCCATAATCAGAGGGGTAGAGTCAGTGGCCTGGCTCAAGAGAGCTGATTGTGTGCATCTCTTTCCAACTCTGCATTCAGTGACATCAATTGGCCACAGTGGGAATGTTTACACCATGGAAAGTGGCAAACATTTCAAATCAACCCCATCCCCTCCCCCTACCTAGAGCCAATTGTTAAGCATTCACCATCACACTGCTAAATGCAAGAGAACCCACTGTGCCACTAGGCCTGCCTTTCCACAGCTCCAGGGCCAGGTGAAAAAAGGGGTGCTGGCCAGGTCAAAAGCTACTTCCCAATCAAGCAGATGGGGAAAGGGAGACACTTTTCCTCTCCTGACCATGTAGTCTTCATGTGTGTACAATGCATTAGGTGAAATTATCTGTTGTCATGGGACAACCTTTCCAGACGTCATTTCTACCCATCCTACTTTTTTTTTTTTTTTGAGACAGAGTCTCACTTTTTTTCCCCCAGGCTAGAGTGAGTACCTTGGCGTCAGCCTAGCTCACAGCAACCTCAAACTCCTGGGCTCAAGAGATCCTCCTGCCTCAGCCTCCCGAGTAGCTGAGACTACAGGCACGAGCCACCACACTCTGCTAATTTTTTATTTCTATTTTTAGTTGACTTGCTAATTTTTTCCATTTTTAGTAGAGACAGGGTCTTGCTGTTGGTCAGAGCTGGTCTCAAACTCCTGAGCTCAAGCGATCCTCCCACCTCGGCCTCCCAGAGTGCTAGGATTACAGGCGTGAGCCAGCGCACCCGGCCCCATCCTACTTTTTGAACACTTTCTTTAGTCAGGGGTCTTTAACTGTAAGCAATAGAAACAAACTCTGGTAAACATAAGCAAAAATGGGCATTTAATGGCAAAAAATGAAGGCTTAAAAGGAAGTCTGAAATAAGTGGCTTGGAACAGACAGTCCCAGGCAGCTGCAGAAACTTCTGGCAGCAGGAATCCCTCAACTGTCTGACCAGCTGGAATAAATAGTTAAGAAGCAAAGTCTTAATGGGGAGAATCCAATTGTGGATTTAGATCACATGCCCACTCGCCGGCTGTATTGGGGCAGCTAGATTTAGGACTCAGCAAAATTAACCACCACTGGATAGCAAACAAGATATTTTTGAAGAAATGGTTGCTGGGTGTCTACAGCCATGACAAATGTTTACCTTTTTAGTCCCCCTGGTGGGAAATGTTTTATTGTTCCTTTCTGCAAAGGGATGTTCATGGTCTTTCACAGAATGCGAGGGCAGCATAGATCTGTGAAAAAAAAAAAACAAAAAAACCCCAAGGCTCATCGAACTGCAGAAAACAATGACCTCTAGGGAAGAGCTCCTTGCCTTTAGCTTGAATAATCCCAAAGTTTATTGTGTTCATGTGAGTGCACTACACAGAGTGATCTCCACGTGACATTCTCAGGGGAAAGACTTAAGAACTTAATCGGCCCTTTTCACCTCCAGTTTCTCCTGTTTCTGCCCAGGGTGATTAATGTGTGATGGCTTTGATGATAGCTCCACAGATTCCCCAAGGATCTATAATCTTGGGATGGCATCGTAGGGTGATTCGTTTCCTCCCAGGCCCCCGTACATTTCTACAGGTACCAGCTAAGCACTCAGGAAAGTCTTTTGTAAACCTGTCAGAAATACTGCCGGGCTTTGGTGTGCCTTTTCTAGTTTAAATTTCCTTTTTCCTCCTGTTCCGCATTGTGCTAGATTTCGGAAAGCTGGTTTTATCCTCTTTCGTTCTTTCTTTTGTTGTTGTTTGTAACAACTCTGTAGATGATGGACCTTGTTTCCTTGGCGCTATCTGGATGATCTCCCTTTAACAGCAGGTTTCTGTGGCTTTTCTTTTGAGGAATCTGCTAAGAGACTGGTTCAGGAAAGAATCAGTACCAGCCCCCAAAGACACAGAACCTGCTTCTGGTAGAACAAGTCGTGGGAAGGTGGGTCACCATGTAATCTTCTTGTGAACTACTGAAGCGACAGCAGCATGGACAACGTTGGTGCCTTTTTTTTTTTTTTTTTTTTTGAGACAGAGTCTCGCTCTCTTGCCTGGGGCGAGTGCCGTGGCGTCAGCCTAGCTCACAGCAACCCCAAACTCCTGGGCTCGAGCAATCCTACTGTCTCAGCCTCCCGAGTAGCTGGGACTACAGGCATGCGCCACCATGCCCGGCTGATTTTTTCTATATATATTTTTAGCTGTCCAATTAATTTCTTTCTATTTTTGGTAGAGACGGGGTCTCGCTCTTGCTCAGGCTGGTCTCGAACTCCTGAGCTCAGGACAATCCGCCCG
>RJWJ010025225.1:0-24089 GCA_004363605.1 Indri indri
AGGAAGAGTCAGCTATGTCCTCTCCAGCCCCATCACTCACCGAAAGCATGCTGGCCTCCCGTGTGCCCAGGACTTGAAGAATTAGTCATAGCTGCTGTTTACTGAGGCCAGACACTGCACAGTTTCATATATTATCCCATGTGACCATCCCCGCGGGAAGGCACTCATCGTTACTCCCATTTTACAGATGAGGAGCCTGAGGCTTGGGAAGGTGAAGTGGCTTGCCCGAGGTCATGCAGCCACTTGAATCTAGGTCTGCCTGCTTCCCGGCCTGCGTTCTTCATCACTAAGCCGGCATATACAGTCCCACAGAGAATCTTTATGGGAGGCAGGTTATTATCATTACCCTTAGTTTTCAGATGGACGAACTGAGGTGCCTTGTCCAAGGTCACCCATCTAGCAAGGGAGGAGCTGAGATTTGAACCCAGGTCAGTCTGGGCTCTTGGCCTGAACCCTCAATCTCAATCTGGGTCTTCCTGTCAGAGCCGAAGAGTCCCCAGAAGCAGGTCCTGGGACTGACCTCAGGGCCTGAGTCTGTGGGCAGTAGGAAAAGTCCCCCCATCTCTCAGCCTGGCTCCGGGTCCTTTAGCAGAGGAAACTCAGGGAGCTTGGGGAGAGAGGCAGGCTTTGCACTGTGTGCTGGGTGGTGAAGTGAGCAGTGACTCAGTGGGAGGCCCCTGGGGGCGGGCAGGCAGTGCGGACAGCACAGGCCAGGCCAGGCCAATGCCGGGGTCCTCCTGGAGGAGGTTTGTGTAGGGCAGGGCTGAGTCACAGCAGTGAGATCAGACAGGGAGCTGGGGTGGCCCGATGACCTCACACTTTCATCTGGGCCTGGCAAGGAGCCACGGACCCAGGCAGGCCTTGGGCGCTAGCTGGCAGGAGAGGCACACCCCTTCCTTGGATGCCCATAGCCAGGGGGTGTCTGTGAGACCAGAGGGTCTCCCTTCAGGCTCCCTGAGGCCTTGTGTTGCTGGAACATCAAAGCCCTGCCAGACCGGGGAGGCAGTTGGCACAGGAGACCGAGCAGGAACATGGGGTCGGAATCTCACTCTACCCCTTCCGATGTGTGACCTCGGGCAAGCACTTCCAGCTCTCTGAGCCTTGGCTTCCTCCTCCGTCCTGTGGACTCATGTGAGGGTCTCATAAGCTGGCGATTCTTGTCCAAGCCCAGGCATGCAGCTGGTGCTTGGGAGAGGTGGGTGGAGGAGGGGGCAGCCCTCCCGTGCTGGGAGCCCACCAGAAAACGGAGGCTGTAGCAGACTGGCCTTGGCTGCCCTGTCCTGGCTACTGCCTGCATGGCCTTGAGTGAGAGCCTTCTGATCTCTGGACCTCAGTTTCCCAATGTATCGGATAAAGATAATAACCCCAGACCCTCAGGAAGAGGTGAAGGATGATGTCACAGGGTTCCTGTAATTTTCACCACCACTGTGGGCAGACACTGGGGAGGAAGAGAGCAGGACCCATTCCTGCGGGACCCAGATGCCGTGGGTGAGCCCTCAGCATGCCTTCCTGGAAGACACGCCTGGGAGCCTTGCGAGGCCCCCACGTGCCCCCCATCCAACACTCCCCAAGGCTGGTGCAGAGAGGTTGCCAAGGTCACGCACCAGCCAACTGAGTGGATCTACCATCCAAGGGGAGAGGGGGCCGTTAGGTCTTTATCTCCCCAGATAAGAGGCCCCAAATGGGCCTGGAGGGCCTCCTGGCCTCAGATTTGGGTGAAAGCTGGGGGCAGGGAGGGGAAGGCCAGAGCCTGGCTGGCTCCGGCTGACCATGAAGCAACCACTTCTCCTGGTAGCTGCTCAGCCTGAGTCAGCCAGGGACTGTGGCTGCTTCTGAGTTCATCGCCTGCCTGCCTGCCTGCTGGCCACTCAGCCTTGGAACCCAGGCCTCAGGCACAAGAGAGGTCTGTAATAATGACCTGGAGATAATGACAGCTATGTGGGGAGCTTCGCCCACGTGCTAAACACTCTCCCTGCCTTCATTCATTTAATCCTCCAAACAGCCCTGGGAAGTGGGTTCAGAGAGGCCGCATAAGCTGCCTAAGGTCACACAGCCAGGAAGAGGAGGGAAGGGTCTTCAGGCCCCAAGGCTGTTCTCTCTTATTGTGCAGCAGATGAGCCCATGCTGAGCCCACCCTGTGTCAGACCTGGGGTTGGGGCTGTGGATCACTGGCCCACATGGGATTTGGAGAAAGGGACCCCAAAGGCATCAGCATTTGCCCAGGACAGGGAGCTGGGTGTGTGGATGGCCTGGGGATGAAGGGTCTGAGCCCAAGGACCAGTGTGTGTTCTGTGCCTGGCTCTTCGTTGGCTAAAAGGGACAGACAGATACAGAGCTGCAGGACACAAGGAAGGAGTGAGGCCTCTGCCTGGAGGCTCAAGAGGGCTTTCCAACAGAAGAGACTGAGCGAGACCATGAAGATAACAGCATTCCTGGCAGAGGCAAGACACAGGTAAAACCCGTGGCCCTGACGGAGCACGGAGTGCCCTAGGAGCTGGCGTGAACAGCTTGAGGGATTCGGCAGGGAGGAGGAGGCTGGAGACCACACCACAGGGTCTTGAATACCAAGCTGAGAAGCCGACCTTTTCCTGAGGTTAAAGTGGAGTCAGAAGGAAAGCGTGGGGCTGGGGGCCTTGCATCTGCGGCACGGAGGCCCAGGCCAGGTAGTCCCAAACCAGTCCTGGCTGGGTGGGAGGGATGGGGGGTCCCTCCATGGCCTTCCCTGGACTCTCCATTAGATGGGGAACCTGTGGCCTTGGGGCCACATGTGGCCCTCTGGATCCTTGAGTGCAGCCTTTTGATGGAATCCAAATTTTACAGAACAAATCCTTTTAATAAAGGATTTTTATCCAAAGAGCTGCTTGTTCTCTGAAACCAGGCTGCAAGGGAAGAGGGGCGGGGCTGGCAGAGGCATCCTAGGCAGGGGCCCTCCCACTGCCTCATCTTCCACTCTGACGAGTGCAGACTCATGGGCACAGGCAGCTGGGTGCTCCTCCGTCCCCTGGCTGCCCCCAGGAGGCCCATCCCAGCATGGCTGGCCTAGCCTGGCCCTCTCTGTACTTCGGTGCTGCCCTGGATAACCAGGCGGCACTGGGGACCAAGGTTTGTGGCAGCGAATCCTCTTTTCCCTCTTCCATCCGACAGTAATACTTAGATCCTCACTTGTAATTTCCCCAACAACCCCTGGAGGGCTCCCTTCTGTCCGCAGCCACTTTATGGGTAGGGGAATGGAGGCTTGGGGGATGGGGGCCAGCGAGGGACAAGTGCATCCTGCCATTCCACTGAGGGGCGGGGGCTCAACCGCCAAGGCGTAGCGAGTGTAGCAGGCACCCACCGCGCGTCGCACGGTGCCCTGCACATTTTAAGGGATACATGCAGCTTCTAGAACCTCACAAACTGGGTTCAAACCCCAGCTCCGCCGCTGTCCGTGTCCGTTTCCCCATCTGTAAAATGGTGATAATGATAGCACCTTCCTCACGGGGTAGGTGTGAGAATTAGGTGAGATAAGTCATAGCAAGTGCTTACAACCGTGCTGGGCACATCCCCACTTGGCGGATGGAGAAACTGAGGCTGAAAGAGGAGGGGGCCTCCCGGCATGGCTTCGCCCCCAGCCCGGCCCTCCCCAAGCCTCGCGGAGCGGGGGCGCACTCCCCGTCCCTCCCTCCCTCCCTCTCATGCCTGCTTTGGGAGATCCTCAGGCCCGGCCGAGCGCGAAGCGGCCGCGGGCGCGCGTGGAGCGGCGAGCGGGCGGCGGACCCGGGCTGCAGCGCTGGCCCGCCCTCGCCTCCCGACCAATTTTGGGCAAAGCGGCGGCGGCGGCGGTGGCGGTGGCAGCGCGCTACGTGCCGGCTGTGAGTCAGCGCCCAGGAATGCGCAGGACGCTTTGTTCCTCGCTCTGCCGACAGATGAATGTGCTGGGACCGGGGCGCGGCGGGGCCTGACATCACCTCGGGAAACACGGCCACGTGCGCCCCACTGCAAGGCTGCCCCGCCGCAGCTCCGCCTCTGAGGCCAGGCTCCCTCCCCGGGCCTCGGCGCCTCTGGCTCTGAGTGGTCCTGGCAGCCCAAGCTCCTGCATGGGTCACAGAGAAACGACACCTAGGGGACAGGTTGTCCAGGAGGAGCCAGTCCCAGGCACTGGGACCTGGAATGACCACAGCAAGGCCCTTAGGCTAACCTGGGGAGGCCGTGTGGGGCCCGTGGCTCTCTCTCCACCCCAAGGCTGGTGTGGGAGAAGGAAGCAGGGGGGAGTCCTCCTCCAAGCCCTACGTCCGGCTGGCTGTGTGTTTTCCCCAAGTCATTTCCCGTCTCTGGGCTTGGGCCTGTCCGTCTGGCAGATGGGGTGTCACTGGCTGTCTTGCTGTTCCCCAGAGTCCTGTGCTGGGTAACAAGGTCTCAAGTCTAGAAGTGCTTTGGAAAGGAGTATAGAGGCCTTGAAAAGTCTTTGCAAACCTCAGAGGGCCACATGGAGTTCCTTTGGTATGCCAAGCTGTGTCTGGGGCTTTCTAAATGCAGTGCCATCTAATGACCAGAGCAGCCCTGAATGGTGGGCACTGCTTCTGTGGAAACTGAGGCTCAGAGGGGTGAAGTCACCTACCCCAGACCACACTAGTACCAGCAGAGCTGGTGTGGACCCAGGGCAGTTTGGCTAGGTCCCCACTTCTGCCCGAGGGCTGTGGACCTCGTCCTGGGCTGGCATGCCTGGGGCTCCCCACACTGCTGGACTCCGCCAACCTGGGCAGCCCCAGAGAACAGAGTCTTGAGGCTCCACTTGGCTCTTCCGAGGAGGAGCAGAGGCTGCTGGAGTCAGATTCTCCCTTGCCCTGTGTGGCCTTGGGCATGTCACTTGCCTCTTGGGTCCTCCCACAACTGCTCTGTCTTCGCATGGGGAATTCCATTTTAGCTTCCCCACCCCAGGGGCAGGGGCAGGAACTAAATGGCCAAGTCTGTGCACAGGACCTGCAGGGGGCAGGCAGGCTGGCTAGCTGGGCTGCCCGGAGGTTCCTCCAGATGGGATTTGTTATGCATGCTCTCTTCTGTCCCTTTCCCTCATCCGCAAGGTCCTAACACTCAGGCATAGAGCCCCATAGCCCCACCCAGCGAACAGAGCCTTTTGTAGGAGGTCACCTGCAGGAGGTCAGCCCTGGCCTCAGGGACTCTGCAATTGAGCAGGTCCTCATTGGGGTCCTTGCCAGCCCTACCCCTGGCTCAGTGTATTCCGGACCTCTTTGGCTTCTGTCACTCTTAGGCCATATATTCTGTATGGAAGACATGGGGATGACCTCTCCTTACCCCAGGGCTGATCTTGCAGTGGCCTTGTTCTGACCTTAGTGCCTGTCCTCTCTTGGTACCCTAACCAACCTTGGCTGGTTGGACCTACCTCAGCTGGTCCCCGTTGATGGCACTGGCAGAAGAGGCCAAAGCCCCCCATTGGCTCTTCCTGAGCCCTCTCTGTGTGTGTCTTACCTAAGGGTAGTGGGGCTGCACCTTGGGCAGGTTGATGCTGCAGAGGCCTGGGGAGGCCTGTCTTCTGCCTGGGCCCAGAGGTCTGTGCGTTTGGGACAGTGCCTTTCATTCTGCCAGCAGTGCTTAGGCCTCACTTGCAGACCTCTCTACCAGGCTGTGAAATGTGCACAGAGGCAGAAACCATGCAGCATGGTGGCCAGATGCTGGCCTCTGGGGTCTGCCAACTGTGGGATTCCACTTCTCTGCACCCCGGATTCTGTGCCCATAAGTGGGAGCAGGGCCCCTTTTGTGAGCATCCAGGGCATTAGTGGATGCAAACACCCAAGCACACAGTGGCTGCTGGGTCGGCATGAGCCCTCCTGAGCCCTCACCCAGGGAGTTATAGTGACTTCCATGTCGTCATCATCATCTTCCTTGACTGCAGTCAATGACAACAATCCTCCTCCTGCAGAGCTCTGCGGTCATAAGTTCTTCCGGCTCCCCAGTGAGGAAGACGATGCGGTGTGGTCCCTCACAGCTCCCACCAGGCCACCGCAGCCCAGAGAGAGGCAGAGCCCTGCCACTCGGCACCGCCAGGCAGGTAGAACCTGCACTCTGCCTTGGGTGGAGGCCGGTGGTCTCTGAGCCCCTTTGACCTCCGAGTCCCAGGGGCTCTGAGGACACGGGGTGACAGGAGAGACCGGAGCAAGTGTCTGCACGTGCCCCCGTCCCTGCACAGCACAATTCCTGGCACTCAAGGGCCCCGCCTCAGCCTGGCATGCCTGCTTGGGTTCCTGCCCATGTGGTTTCCTCTTGGCCTCTCCCTCACGTCCTCTGGCAGAGCATCCCCAGCTATCTGCATTCCTGTGCCGTGAAGATGGCCACCTCGGGGCTGGGCCTGGCGAGGACACCCCCGAGAGTGGAAGCGTGCGTGCTGGCAAGGATATGCAGAGACACACCTGCAGGGGCCTGCCTCCCCGTGCCCGTGTATGGCCGTGCCTCTCTGTGTCTGTGTGTGCACGGTGTGTGCATGTGTGCCAGCGGGTATGCACATGGGGTGTGGCCACCCGTGTGGACATGCGTGGGTGCAGTGCAGGGGCTGCTGTGCCGGAGGGACCCTGCTGGTCCCTAGGGACCCCACAGGCCTTTGTGATCTGCGCTCATGTATGATGTCGGGGGCGTGCGTGTTTCCTATAAGTGAGGGCCCTTGCACGTGTGAGGATCACATGCCCAGCGTGGCCCCTGTCATGTTGAGCCACTGGAGGAAGCCGAAGGAAGCGAGGGAAGGGGGTCAGGATGAGATCGAACGTGCAGGGCCCACCTGCCCAGCTAAGCTGGATGCTTCCCACCCTCATGCCAATCCCTAGAGGGAGAAAGCTGGAAGAAACGTTCTCTCCATTTGAGGCTTAGAGAGGGCCGGTCACTTGCCCGAGGTCATGCAGCCTGTAAGTAGTGGAGTCAGTGTTGGAATCTCCGTCTGCCCAACTCTAGAAGCTGGCAGGGCAGGGGGGCAGGGGGCTGCTGCAAGGGCCATAGAACAGCTGACACCTGTGCAGCCCAGGGCCAGGCAGTTCCCTCGGAAGGTGTGAGCTCCGAGTTGCCCGCCTGGGCCTCTTGCACCCTGGACCGCACCTGCCTTAGCTGGGTACTAGTAGACACGCATGGAGCTGTGCCAGACCCTGGTGCAAGTGCCTTCATCTGATTCTCTTTAATACCCTAGGAGGCCAGTGTGTTACTATTAATTATTATTATACTATGTGTAACATTTATATTATGAATAATATGTAATATTATAATTAACAGACTACTGTCATTCTCATGGAAGAGATGAGGCAACTGGGGCACAGATAGGTTAAGTAACTTGCCTGAAGTCCCGCAGCTGAAACATGGCACAGTTGAGATTTCAGCCCATTGGCTCCGGGGTCCGAGGGCACCCCTGTATACATGCCACTCTGGCTAGCATCTTCTTGTGCATGCGATCCCAGCCTCACCCTCTTTCTGCTAGGTGGTCTCCAACTCCATCCTCCATGCGGGCCCAAGGAAGCTGGGCAGCTCACAGTTGGGGAAACTGAGTCTGCACTGGTGCAGCACCTCGGCCTGCAAAGGTGACCCCCAGTGTCCAGTCCAGCCCTGGCTTCGCCTGCTCCTGACTTGCTCTGGGACTTGAGGCAAGTTCCTGCTCTTTCCGGACCGCAGTTTCTGCCCTGTTCCCAGAGACAGCAGGCAAGAAGGGCTGTCCTGAAATTTCTGGGTGGAGAGTCCTGGGAGGAGGCGGGGCAGGCGGGTGAAGGTGAGGCTGGGCCAGGCCTGAAGTCGAGGCGCAGGAGCCGGTTTTCCCAGGCGGTGTCTGAGTAATCGTGTGTCTATATTTATCTCCTACTTTCTCGGGTGAGCAAACAGAGCCCAATGCCAGCCAGGCCCGCCACCTCCCCCCTCTTGCAGACACGTTTCCCTCACCTGTCGGGTGGCCCTGGAGAGCACCTCAGTCTTGGCTCCAAGCTCAGCTTGGCCCACATAGGACGCACAAGCATGCTTGAACCCAGTGGCTTCTGAGACAAATCTAATTGTCAGTGGTGGCCAGGGAAGCTCCAAACTGGGTCGTCGCTCATGTGGGCAGTCGAGGCCATGACCTGGGCAATGCTGGTGCACTGGGGGCCTGGGAAAGACCTTCCCATGCAGAAACCAAGGCCCTCTTGTGTCAGACAATGTCTTTCACTCCTGCATTCTCGCTTGGGTCTAAATATCAGCCCCCTTTCCCTCCAAGATCTTAACTCACAGGCGAGGAGGGCTGCATGGTGCAGAGGTCTAGACTACAGGCTCTAGAGTTAGACTGCTCTGGAGTTGAATCCTGATGCCCTGACCTGGGACAAATAACCTCTGTGATTTGGTTTCCCTGCTTATCAAAAGAGGTCAATGCGTCCTACCTCCCAGGGGTCTTGCGAGCATTAAGTCAGAGGCACTATAAGCTGACAGATGGGGTGCGCGCTGCTGGGTAGGGGCTGCCTGTCCCCACTTGCAAGTCCACAAAGGGACATATACATATGGCTCTCTCAACACGCACACACTAAAGGACACCCCTAATTCTGAGAGGTGCATGTGGCCTTAGACCCAGGGTGAATTAGATGGGTTGAGGCTTGCACCCTGGGAAGACCCCAGAAGGTGTGGGGGCCACACAGAGATACTACCTCTGCTGAGACCCTTCCCAGGGGTGGAGAGAGCAAAATAGGTGGCCACTCAGGCCAAAGGGATGATGGAAACAGAACAATCTTGTCAAGAGATGATGCAGCCTGGACGAGACCTGGGCCCCATCACCCCTGGCCCCAGCTGGGATGCCCATGGCTGGGTAGCCCCTGCCTGACTCTGGACTCTGCTCTGCTGGTGCCACTTCCCTGACCTTGGAGAGCCCTGGGCCTGCTGCACGTGCACCGCAGCCCTGCCTGCTCCCAGGGTGGATTAGGCAGAGTCCGAGGACGTGCTGGGCTGGCAGGCTCAGGGGCGGGGCGGGTGCCGGCGCTGGGGCTGCTCTACGCTGGCTTGGGACTGGGCTGTGGCAAGGCCTTGTATGGCTCTGGCAGGGTAGCTCTCCAGTGGCACCGATTGGCTGGCCTGGCACTCCCCAGTGGGACTGCCCGGGCCCCAAACCACGGGTAACCAGAGACGTCGGGAGCTGGTGGATTAGCATGCCCGTCAGCCCGCCCGCCTGCCTGCCACCGGGGCTGCTCTTTTCCTTTCCTAAAAAGGCAGAGCTGGGCAAGGAAGACGGGCAGTTGAACTCAGGCCTGGGGAAGAGGTGGGGTGGGCGGGGTGGTGCAGGTGGCTCTGCTGAGGGTTTGGGAATCCTGGCCCTGGCCTGGGGCCAAGCTCTTCCCGGCTCTGGACATCAGTTTCTCACCTGAAAAGGAGGCGGTTGGCAGCTGGGTGTCCCTAAAGTGGATGAGGACCAGATGGGACTGGGGGATGTGTATGCTGGGGTCCCCCATCCCACCCCAGGGTCCAGGGCCGCTCAGTAGCAAAGACACCCAGATTCTCTTTCCACAGGTAGCAAAGCATTTCCCACATGTGGGGACTTGGCTTCAAAACCTGGCCCTGCCACTTACCGCTGCTACCTCGGGGAGGCAGCATCACCTCCAAGAGCCCAGTCACCCTGCTGCAGAACAGATGACGAGGCAAGACGTGCCCCCTCCCAGGGTCTCCTGAGCAGCACCCATGGGGAGCCCCATGCAGCGCAGCCCACTCTGCACCCTCCCTGACCCCAGGTCCCCCTCCTGCTGCTTCTGTCCACTCATGCCCGCCTCAGGTTGGCCCGTCCTGCCTGCAGTGCCCCGGCCCTGGGAGTCTCCAGGTTCTGATCCCAGAGTGGGTCCAGGCCTAGGGGTGAGGGCAGGATCTCCGAGGCCTGCAGACCCAGCCCAGTCCCGGATCCGGACCCAGGCAAAGC
Source organism: Indri indri (assembly GCA_004363605.1). NCBI lineage: Eukaryota > Metazoa > Chordata > Mammalia > Primates > Indriidae > Indri > Indri indri. Next base: position 9,884 of record RJWJ010025225.1, read on the forward strand.
TTGACTAAGGCCTTGGTAGCAGCAGACAGTGGCCGATGCCCTTTGAGGCTCTGGGTCAGGCCAAGGGGTTACTGGTGCTGGTGTGACCCTGGGCTCTATGTCATCTGTAAAGTGGGAATGTGTACCCCGTCCTGCTCCATGCCAAAAGGGAAAGTGCGTTGTGAACTCTAGAGGCAGCCAGGGGAGGCCTGGTGGCCAGTGATGTGTGAATGACTTGTCGGCCTTGAGCCCAGTGGCAGACGGTAGAGGGTGGGGGCTGATCTTTCAAAGAATTCACGTGCACTTTTCATGCTCTCAAGTCCTGGAATCCAAGCCCCGACGTCTGCTGGTCGGTCCTGGCACCTGGGACATTAGGCACAGGGACCCAAAGTGGCTACCAGATGGCACTGTCACAAGCCAGTCAGCTGCTGGAGAGAAGGCCCTGCTGGCCCCTGGGCAGTGGCAGCTGGTCAGTCTGCCCCAGGGCTCCCTGGAGCCAGGGTGTGGGGTGGGGAGGACAGGGGAGGAACTTGGGTTCCTGAAGGACTACGCTGGAACCAGACGATGGTCCTAGTCCTCATATTGCCACCAACTAGCTGTGCACCTTCGGCTGGCGAGGACCTTTTGATGCTGCTGTTTTCCTCCTGGCTTGTTGGGGGGACCAAAAATCGGGCAGTGAAATGCTGGACACAGGGCCCAGCACAGACTGTGCTATTCCTCTTCTTCTGGGGCTGCCGGGGGCTCCACTTCCCCACTGCTGTGTCTACTCCTCCTCCCACACCCCGTGACTCCACTGCTAGGTGCTGCCTCGGTTCCCCAGGGCCTCTTCTGGACAATGATGTTTTTCACTCACTCCCTGTAGAAATCCAGCACCTCTGAGGCTGACAATGTCAGGCCCTGTCCCACCCCCACCCCATCGCTGACATCTGCTCATCTGGTCCAATCTGAGAGGTCCTAGCCTTGCGTGTTTCCAGTTATTCCCATTCTCTGCCATTAGGCTTGGCCGTGTGACTTGCTTTGGCCAGAGAAATGTGAATAGAGATATTTGTTGTTTCCAGGTAGAAGCAGTCAGTAGTCAGTGGGAGGCACTGAGCACGGTCCTTTCCTCTGCCTGTGAGGTCACGGGAGCACAGGGATGGAGCATCTATCAGTCTCTGAGTGCCTAGGATGAGTAGAATGCCGCTGCTGACTCACACGGAGCACATAGCAAGGGAAAGAAAGAAGCTTCCATTGCATTCAGCCACGAAGCATCTGGGTTACTTGTCTCTGCGGCATAACAGAACCTGTCCTGCCGCTCCACCCTGGCTCACAGCCCCGCTCTCCATCTGAGCCCTGCGGTCAGCACAGATGACCTCACCAGCCACTGCATGACCTGCTCAGCACCCTGGACACTCGATCCCTGTCCTCTTCGTCTCCAGTGGCGTTCTCTTTCACTGTGCCTCAGCCACCCACGCCTGGGGTCAACATTGTCTCCATCCACAGCTGTCTCGCTTTGGAATAGAGTTAAGACAACTCGCGACCTTCTCCTCTCCGTTTTCATCCAAACGCCCTGGTCACCTGACCACTGGCCTCTCTCTGTATCGGCCGTGCCTGTGTGCCCATGACCTCACCTCTTCACTTGCCAGTATTCTCAGCTCCAGGACCCACTGTCCTTGTGTCCTGTGGCCTGGCAAAACCTGCGCCCTGGACTAATGTACCGGGTCACCTTCCCATGCCCTGGCCACAGCTGGGCACTGCTGGAGAAGCCACACAGCAGGAAAGACAGGCGGCAGCAGCCCGCAGGGCCACACAGATGCTTTCCTTGTTTCCCTGGTGGACTTTCTCCTGCTCCCCTCAAAGGTCATGCACACCACCGTGCAATTTCCTCAGGTGACTTCAGTCTATTTCACAGAGAAAAATCCATCCACGGGAGTGCCCCCAACTTCCTGTCACTAGACGGACACATTGACTTCATCCGCACCTCTTCCCTTCCCCTCTCCTCAGGCCTGGGAGAGGGGTCTGCATGTCCTCCCGGTCAGGCCAGGCTCCTTCCCACTAGCCCATGATGCACACTTCTCCTGGACAGCACGGCACCGGCTCTCCCTTACCTCTCTCCAGGCCCCTCCAGGCCCCCAGACGGTGTCGCCATCTGCCGTCTCCATGTCCCCATCTTCTTTTTATTTCTCAACCACCACCATCTGCCCCCACCGTTTATTGCACACCCAGCAGTATCTGTGAAGGGCCTGCTGTGCGCCAGGAACTGCACCAGGCCAGCATACCCCAAGGTCAGCAGCCATCCCCTTGTTGCTGAAACAACAGGCCCTCTTAGGCTCCCAGCGCTGGACATCCAGGCAGTGTTTACCCAGGGGACCCCTGCCAGTCATCCACCAACCTCTCTGTCTGCTCCTTCTTGTGGCATCCAACTTCCTCCTCCCGGCCCTGCAGGTTGTTCCAGGAAAGGTATCCCGGATGACTCGGGCTCACCCTGGACTAAAGCCCTTCTCGTCTTCCGCCACAGGAATTCTGACCACTGTGACCAAGTCATCAAGGATAGCCTTTCCTGTCGGAACAGGAGCTCTTCCAAGGTGGGCTGTGTCTGTCTTGCTCACTGTGGCATCTGATGACTGCCCCTCGCTGGCACGCAGCAAATCAGTGTTGAATACAAATGGTGGAGACCCACACCTCTTTCAGCCTTGTAACGCCAGCACCTGTGCAAAGCCTGCTCAGAAACCGTTTGTTGAAGGCTTGCCCTGTTCAAGGCTCTGTTAGCCACTCTGTATGTACTATTTCATTCCATCCTCACAACAACCCTCCGCTCTACAGATTAGGAAACAGGCACAGAGAGGTTAGGTGGCTTGCCCAAGGTCACACAGGCAGTAAGTGGCTGTGCCTCCCCAACTGCCAACGCCCAAGGACCAACTCATTACTCATCTTGTAGCCAGATGAATGGTGGCCCCCAAAGTTAGGTCCACGTCCTAATCCCCGGAATCTGCGAGTGTGACCTTGTTTGAAAAAAGGGTCTTTGCAAATGCAATTAAGTTAAGGATCTCGAGATGAGATCCTCCTGGATTAGGGTAGACCCTAAATAAAAAGACATGTCAAAAGAAGAGAAGAGAAAAGGCACGCAGAGAAGGTGCCGACGTGAAGATGGAGGCCCAGGTTGGAGTGATGAGTCTGTAAACGAAGGAGGGCCAGGGATGGCCTGCAGCCCCCAGAAGCTCGGAGGAAGGCACGGAACAGATTCTCCCTCAGAGCCTCCAGAAAGGACCAACTCCGCCAACACCTTGATTTCAGACTTCAGGCTTCCAGAACTGTGAGAGAATACCTTTCTGTTGTTTAAAGCCACCTAGTTTGTTGCAATTTGTTACAGCAGACCCAGGCAACTAATACAGGCCCCCAACAACACAACAGCGTATCTGGTGCTTTCTTGCCAGGCCTGGAAGTGAGGGGGCCACAAGCGAGCCCAGGGCTGTGTGATTATGGCCTAGTCACTCTCCCTCTCTGGGCCAGATTGCTCTGTAGTAAAATGAACACTTGGGATGCCAAACGTCCTTCCCACTCTGACACTGTGCAGCCCCCTAGAAAAAGCATGAGCCAGGCAAGCAGGGCTATGTTGGGATTTTCAAATTTATTCCAACGTGCTATTTTTTTTAAAAAATATCCTCAGGCTGAACACTCAGCCAGAGCTGTAATAAAGGCAATTATTATACTTGTAAAAACTTCTCATTCACAGTACAGATGTAATTTACAACAAAGGTCACACACATCAATACTGAGCATTTTTTTTCCTTTTGTACGTCAGACTCTGTGCTTTAGACCTGCATGGATTTTTTGTTTTGTTTTGTTTTTTTTCTTTTGCACTGATATATACCATACCAACATTGCAAGATGCAAGTGTAGAAACTGGAGTTTAAATAAAATTACAGGCAAAACTACCCCATCCCAGTGCAATCACTGTACATATCTACAGTACAATTTTTGGAATGTATTGCCATTTAAGAACATAGAAACTTTCTACAGACAATTTCACATACAGAATACATACACCTTTTAGAAAAAAAAAGGCAAATATTTATCTTACAGAGAGCATGTATCTTACATTTGCCTGCATGTTTCTTTTTTCTGTTTCTTTTCTTTTTTTTTTTTTTTTTAAACATTAGATTTAGTAAAGTGATCGTAAGTGCCGAAGCGGTTTTCTAATGGAAAGCGGACTGGATTCACAAAACAGAAGCAGAATTTGTGGAACAGGCCTTCAGGAACTTTCTTCCCCTGGTCAACACGGCAGATTGGTCCCCAAGGAGGGATGCTCAGCCAGGACTTTTGCTTTAAGAAGGGTTTGTCTGGAGAAAGGACTAGAGAGGAATTCAGCTCAGACATATTGCTTGCTCCTCTTCAGAAGGACTGGGTGCGGAGGGCAGTGGCTAGAGGAATCTGGAAGCTAATCTTTCAGACTTTTCCCAAAAGGGGGAGGGGAGGGACATCTGGGTCTGGAAGTTGGGGGTCATGGGGGTGAGAGCAGGCAGCACGCTGCTGTCAGGCTCCTGGAGGGTCCCAGGGATGAGGCCAGATGCGAGCGAGGGGCTGGCACAGGCAGGGCAGGCCCGCCTTCGGTGGGGAGTGGGTTAGTACCCAGAATGGCCCTGAGTTGCCAGGGGTCAAGCACATCCTGGGGGGCAGGTCTGGGGGGCGGGTGGCTTGGGATCCCAGCACAAGGCAAGGTTTGGCTCTGAAACCTCGGCCAGTTGGTTCCTCCCCGACTGCTAACACCCAAGGACCAGAGCTAGTCTGTACCAAGGAAAGGCCATTTCAACAGAGCATGGGACAGGTGGCTGTGACAACGAATCAGCCCCTGCTCTCTCTGCTGCTTCTTTTAACAGGGACAATAGCGTTATAGACAAGTTGGAACTGCACAAGTAGTTGGGAGTGGGGCAGGAGGCCCAGGGGAGGACGTGAGTGGCGTGAGCGCCACGGGGTCTGTGCTCAGGGGAGTGGAAATAGAGTCTGGAAGAGGGGTTAGAGCTGTGCTCAGTGACATACACCCCAGGCTGGGGGCATCGATTCGATCCCTCTGGGCACCTGGGTGGGGTAGTAGCCCTTTGGCCAGATTCTATTTGTGCACCTCCCCACTGGGCATTTAGAAATTGGTCTCCAGTGACTGCTGGCCTTGGTTACTTCTCTTCTGCCACAGCCTGATGGCCCCGCGACTGCAGGGACCCTCCCTTGGTGGCCACGGTCCATCACTAGGCTGCCCAGGGAGGAACCTTAGGTGGGTGGGCTGTTGAGTGCAGGGGGATGGTGCCCAGGAGAGCTTGGGTGCGGGGCGGGGTGAGGGGTATGGCCACCCCCAAGGTCAGGGGCTGGTCTAGCAGAGCCCACAGTCTGCTGCCTTGTAGGCCTGGGGCCGGAAGATCTTGCCCAGGAAGGTTTCCAACCTGGGCTGAAGCAATGCCCTTTATCCAGCTCCCGGGCCTCAGCCCTTGAAGTGGTCAGTCTGTGGGCAGCCCCATGGGTGAGGGCTAGAGGGCAGGGTCGAGGAAAGCCCTGGCCTTCTGGGGCCTGGGCTCCTGCCCCACTAGAACAGTACAGTATCATCCAGGATGGGTTTCCCGGCTTCTCCCAGGGTGGACAAGAGCCCCGGACTCTGAGTCAAGCAGCCAAGAGCTACTAGCTAACCCTGACTCCCCCTGGTGCACAGTGGACCCCCAGGGAGGCCCTGCCCTGTTATCGCATTTTTTGCCTTAGCTCTAAGTGAGGCAAAGGATATGAACAAGGTGGTCTGGCTGTAGTCTGGACCTGTGGCGGGTATGTCCACCCATCAGGAGCCAAGCAGGGAAAGGCCGTGAACTGGAGGAAGAGGGAAGTATGGCCAGGCATAGGGAGCTTTCAGAAGGGTCTCGACCCTCCCACCTACTGCGTCCTTTTTAAACAACTTCAACAGCTCAGGAGCCCTTGCACAAGTACTTGGTTCATAGAAACCTGGCTGAGGCCTGTGGGCCACCCAGGGAGGCCCCTGGTCTGCACAGGGCGGCATCAGCACCCAGGCTGCGTGTGCCAGGCCTTGGTCCCTGCGCCCTCTCCCCTGTGTAGAGAGTGAAAAAACCATTTATGGAAGATTGGGGAAAAACTACCTCTTTCAGTGTATGGTGAACATGCTCCAGATTTCAATTGGGGATTTAAATCTCTGATCATCTTACTGTCCTTACAGGTTTTTGCCCTCAGGAAGTGCAGGGCAGCCTCTTGAAGGCAGAGATGGGATAAGGAAGAGGCACTGGCCAGTTCTGATTGCACTGGAGAAGAATCCAGATCACTTAGGACAATCAAAAGTCCTCTAGGTCAAGAGAATCGGAGGAAGCTGGGGAAAGAATCGAACACTATTCTCTTTCTCTCTCTCTCTTTTCTGCAACAAACAGGCCCCGGCGGTTCCCACCAGGCACAGTTTTGGGTATTTCCTTGGGGCGGTGGAGGCAGGGACAGTGTGGGGCAGGATGGGGGAAACCAGTCCTGCTGCAAAAGGGTCCCGAAATGGGTCCCTGTAAACCTTCGGTGCCAAGCCATGAAGGAAATAGGGCCTCCGGTACTCCAGGGATCAAGGTGGAACAAACCCACCCCCGAGTCTCAGGAACAGTCCCTAGGGCTTGGGTCCTGCTATGTTAGCCTTGTGGGTAGTTTTTAGAATACAGCAGGAAGCCTATGGCCTGGGCCAGGTGCTCAGGAATGGGGAGATGTTTCCCAGCCCAGGGGGTAGGAGTGGGGTGCACAAGGGGGGCACTGGGAGAGGGGGTGGGTGGGTGCGGTGGTTTGTCCATCTGTCAAATGCCAGGATGGGCCCACAACTCAGACTGCCAGAGTCCCTGGGAGCCCTGGGGGAACCAACCAGCTCCTACCTTCTACCTGCTCCTGTAATTTTGTGTTGAAATCCTAGGAAAGCTAACATTTTCTTTCTTTGTCTTTGTCTTGCATAAAAAAAGAAAAAAGGAAAACATGATTTTCCAGGGCCTGCTTGGGTGGGGCTGCCACTGGCCTTTTTGCTGGCAGAAAAAAGCGGCCACTTGCTGGGGTGGGATAAGAGGCAATAAATAGAAACCATACACATCTGTACATAGGAGTGCTTGCTTTTACGTTTCATTATGCAGTTTGTAAAGTTTCCTTTTTTCTCTCCCTCGGTGCATCCCCTTTCCCTCTGCCAGCCTTGGGGGTGAGGTGGCTGCCCCTGCAGGGTAAGGAGGCTCCACCTACAGCCTTTCCCCAAGAAGCACGAACTATTCACAGCCTCAAACTCCTCGTGTTTTTTTTTTTTTTTTTTATGTATGTGTGTGATTTGTTTCTTTTCAAGCAACAAAAGGTATAGAAAAAGGCACAGGTAACTGCATACGTGGGAAGATACAGCAGATGGGGGCTGGGCAGAAGCTGCTTGGACAGAGGGACAGATGGGAGCGGCCCGTGAGAGCAGATGATTCGAGGAAGTTGGCTGGAAACGTCTGTTGCTGAACACCGGAAGCCAGATGCTGAAGCGGTCAGAGAGCAGCTAAGTGCTTGTGGGGGCCCTGTCCTCAGGCTTGTGTGGAGGTGCCCTGGGCTCCCCACTTCCTGAGGGCTCAGGGGAGCCCTGCCTGGTCCTGGGTTCCCCGGAGAGGTTCCTCCTCCGGGCTGGGAAGTGAGCGGAGGCCTCCGCCAGGCAGCCCACAGAGCTGCTGCGGTCCAGTGGCGGGGTGGCAGAGGCCTCGGGGTTGGCCAGAGTGCGCGGGAACTCCAAGCGGGGGCTCCCGGACTGCACTGCCCGGCGGCCCTGGGACGGCGGGGTGCAGGGACTGGGCTCTGTGGGTGCCTCGGCCCCACGGGGCTCCCAGTCGGGAGGTCGGCCCGGGCCTCCGCCTGTCCTCTCCCTCTCCTCGGGGTAGTCCCTGCTCTCCAGCTCCGAGGACAGTGTGAACTTGGAGACCTTAGCCACAGGCGACACAGAGGCTGATGAGCTCTCAGTAGGACTCCAGCGGCCTCGCTCCTGGGCCTCCCGGGCTCCTGTCAGGTCGCTGCCACCCCCCGAGAAGCCGCTGACCCAGGCGGCGGCTGGCCCTGGCAGCAGGGTGGGGTGGGCTCCCGGCCGGGCCTGCACCATCTGGATCCCCCCGATGGGAATCAAGGGACACGGGGCACGGGCCAAGTGCTGGGAGTGCAGAGGCAGGTGGCTGAAGATGTTCTCCTCTGTCCGGGCCGGGGTGTGGCCGTGGAAGTCATGGGGGGTGGAGAAGGATCGGGAGGAGAGAGGATGAGCAGGGCCGGGTGAGCAGGAGGGACTTCGGGACTCGGCCTTCTGCTGGGGTCAGAAAACAAGACAGGGTAAGATGAGGGTTGCATGCTGGGCACGTGGAGAACCCGGGCCTGGAGGTGAGGGGTGGGACTTGCCCGAGACTGCAGAGTGAGTCCTGAGTCCCAGCTGAGCTGGACGCAGAACCAGAGTTCCTGACACGCTGCCCACAGCGCCACCCTGAGCCAGCGGCCCTCTCTGGGGCGGGCCCTCTCCAGCCCTGAGGTGACCGTGAGCACACTCAGGCCTCGTGGTCTCCATGTCTCTGGCCGGCACATCTGTCCTTGGAGGAGGCAGGTGCTCGGGCGAGGTGGGGCCCTGTCGTCACCCACGCACATAGCCCTCTACCTGGGTTCCGCTACCTCTCCTGTTCCGAAAATGGTCTTGACCCAACCTCACTCTTGGATGTGAGCTCCCACCCAAGGCTCTCGGCCTTCTCCGACCATGAGGAATTTTAATGTGACCCCGAAATTAAAAATCAAGGACAGATTCCTAGATCAGCGATCCTTCAGGAGTGAGGGGGCTGGGCCATGACAACGTGGGGACAGAAAAGGCGTTGGAAGGGTAGAGGTCAGCTGGCAATGATGGTGCTGTCAGTGGGGCGGCATGGTGGCCGCGGGGACAGGGTCAGTGACGGTGATGGCACTGATCACACCGATGGGTGGCAGCAATGGTGTGCCGGGGTGCAATGATGCCAGAGGTGATGGGGAGGTGGGGACCGTGCTGATGGTGTGACAGGGATGGTGTCAGCGATGGTGTCTCTGAGGATGTTGTTCAGTGATGTTGGTGATGGTGATGACTTTGGTTAAGCTCTGCCATCTGCTGGATGGACACGTGGGTGGGGATGGGGTGGGCGGGCAAGGAATTGTACAGTATTTACACCCACACCCAAGACCACACACTCGCAAGTGGTGGAACCCAGAACCCGTGAACTCCAGAGTCCATGCTCTGCTGCCTCTGAGCCTAAAATAAAGTCTAACAGACCAGTCGGTGTAGGGCATGGTGCCTGGCACAGTAGGTGCCCAATAAATATTTGCTAAATTATTAGCATTACTGAGCTGGTGGAACTGTCTAGCTCCAGATGTGATACTTTAGAAGGTGTGAACTTGCAACCCCTCCCCCCACCCCCCAAGAGGGGAGAAGTGGCCGAGGAACTCACCCAGGTGGAGGCGCAGGTCTCGGGGCTTCTGCCGAGAAGCTTGTGAGGTAGAGGCGTGGGCGGGAAGAGAACCCGCGGGGCCAGCCCCAAGCCCGGGCCACACTCGCCCACAGAGGGGCTGCCCGGCCCAGGCAAGGCCCACTTCCCTGGCAGCGCTGACCGTGGCGGTGACTCGGCCTGACCCGGAGACCATCTCCTGGTGGGCGAGTGTCTGGGGGGCAGATGTGTTCGAGGGGGGCGGGCGGTGAGAGGAGACAGCTCAAGTCTTGGAGACCCACAAGGGAGTGGGCCCGTGTCCTTTCCAGGGCCCATCTGGGGGCCAGGTGGGCTCGGGGCTGAGGCCTGTGGTTCTCTGGCCGGTGAACATCGCTGGGGAGACGAGTCGTTTTTGGTTAGTGAGTGTTTGCGGGCTAATGGTGGGCGGCTGCCTGCTTCTTTGCTTGGGGACCACGGTCTTCTGGGCGACACGGACTTGGAGCTCAGGGCCGAGCCTGTCTCCTTCTCCACAGGGCCCAAAGGGGCCAGTCCCAGCCGGGGGAGGCACAGGATGCTCTGGCTGGACGTGGAGCAACTGCTGGCCGTGAAGTGCTCAGCTTCCGAGACCGAGCTGCCGCATGTAGGCTCGTTGCCAGAGGTGGCATCTGGGGGCCGAGGGCCCTGGATGGGTGAGGAGTCTGCCTGCAGCGTGGCTGGCGGGCCGGGCGGGGGTGCCTCCGAGGATGGTCTGGACAGCTCGTCCTGGCTCTCCTCCTCGTCCTCGTCCTCGTCCTCGTCCAGGTCCGAGTCTGAGTCTGAGTCCTCCAGGTCTGAAAACTGGTGCTCCTCCACAGCCTCCGAGCCCTCTCGCCCTTCCGAGTCCGGGAACAGGTCATCACTGGTTCCTGAGGGGCAAACACAGAAGACCTGAGGTCATGGTCAGGCCCCAGGGCCACTCTGGCCCCACAGCTGCTCCTCTCTAAGCCTCAGTTTCCTTGGCTGTAAACTGGGCACAATAGTCATGGCAACGGCACAAGACTGTTGGAAAGAGCGAGTGAAGCAACAGACACGAGGACACTTTGTAAATAACAATAGTGAGTAGTGCAGAGATTAAGTAACTTGCCCAAGTAAAATAGTAGCAGGGCTGGAACTGAACCGCAGCAAATAAGACAGCCTTTTTTTTCATTAGTATCTCAGTGCTGGCTCACCATGAGCGAGTTATGTCACTTTGCTGTGCCTCAGTCTCCTTTCTCAAACGAGTGTGAAAGTCTCACCTCACAGTGCTTGCTAGGAGGAGTAAATGCAGGCCTAGCACACAGCAAGGGCTCGAATAATTATACCACTAAGAATACGGGAATGATGGAACCTAGTATTCTAGGACAGAGCATTCATGCTGGCTGGTCCAGCAGCACAGAGCCGTCTGTGGTCAGTCTAAGGACACATCTGCCACTGTGACCAGGCTGCCACTGGCTGGCACAATGCATCTGGCACATGGCAGACTCTGGCCTCTGTGGGTGACTTGGCTCAGCTGGCCTCAGGCTGCAGAGCATGGCCCCATCCCAGCCACGCTGCCCTTTTCAAGCCCAGGCTGCTCCTGGCTGAGGGCAGTGGGGCTCTGAAATACCAGCCTCCTGGTCCGGCTTCTGTGGGGTAGCCCCAACCAGCCAGGTCCCCTCTAACATGTCAGGGGTGTAGTTTGGGCCTCTCTGAAATGGGCAGCAATCGCGACACTGGGGAGAGCTCGCTGACATCCGGCCCACTCACTGACCCATCACTAGACCGTCGTGACCGGTGTTTCTGGCCTGCAGAGTGAGGCTGGTGACAGGTGGGCTGAGTCACTCACACATGCCAGTACCGCACCCACTAGCGACCAGGAGAGCTGGACGCAGAAGCTGTCCCAGGCCACCGGTGCAGCCAGGCTTGGATCTCCCTCATGCCCAGCTGCCCAGGCCAGAAGCCCAGCGTCAGGTCTTCCACATAACTCAGCATGCGGCAGTCAGATGCCCGAAGTGGGCCTTCGGTAGGACACAGGTCAAAAAACTATGGGGCGGAGCTGGGCTGGCAGGCAAAGGGAAGGCCACAAGGCTAAGGGCAGGGTCTCCTGCAGCTGGGAGCAGAATGATGAGAGACCAGAGGGGAGTGGGGGATTGGGTTGGGAGTGGGATGCGGATGGGGGCATCTACTTCGCTGACCTAGGACTTTGGCAGGGGCCTGGTTCAGCCCCAGGAGTTCACCCAGCCCTACCCTTCATTTACATGTGGTGAAATCCAGGCACAGAGGGGGCAAGTGCTTACCCAAGGACACCCAGCAAGCTGAGTCAGAACTAAAGTTTGCAACCCTTGCATTATTACGCTGACAGTTCAAAAATGATTTTATGCCTTGAGAAGCAGGAAATGGTCTGCGTTTGAATCCTGGCACCACCCTTCTTGTGGTGTGAGGTTAGATAATTCACCTTCTCTCTGCGTTCAGTTTCCTCATCTGTGACATGGGGTAATGGTAATAAACGCCACCTCATGCAGCTGTTGTGAGGACTGTGCGGGTCTGGCATCTAGTAAGTCCCCAGCGAACTGCAGCTACTGTCATCTCCAGCTGCCCCCTCCCTCCCACCCAGCAGGCAGGCAGATGAAGGTCAGAGGGGTGGTGCTACCAGTGAGGCAGAGTCAAGACAAGCATCTCCTCTTTACTGATGTGGAAACTGAGGCCTGGGCACCCAGAGCATGAATGACAGAAGCCAAGGGTCCCCTGCCCAGAGCAGGGTTTTCCGGGCTCTTCACAACTGCATTCCTGCAGGCTTTAGGGGATGCCCTGGCTGGTCGGCCTACTCTCAACGCGCCTTTTGGAGCTGCGGCCCCTGCTGGGGTCAAGGCCAAGGTCCAGCCCCGCTGCCCGCCCGCGCAGGAGCCTGGGGCCGCCCAGCAAGCCGGAGCGGAGTTCGGGGCGGGCGCCGCCAGGACCGGCCACACGGTGGCGCCGGCGCCGGCCTCGTCAGCGCCAGGGGCGGGGCTGCGGCGCGGGCGCGGGGGGCGGTGACTCCGGCTGTCCTCCCAGGCGGCCGCCCGCGCGCGACCCCAGCTTGTCGCTGCTCGCTGCGTCCGCCTCACCGCGGGGAGCGGCCGCCCCATCCTCTCCTTTTCTTGGCCGTAACCTCAGAGCCATCCTCGGCTCCTTTTTCTCCCACTCCCTTCCCTGTCCCCGCCACAGCGCGTCACCAAAGCCTGTGAGCTCTTTCTCCAGAACCAGCCAGCACCCGGCGGCCCTCACCACCTCCCTGCGCCCACCCGCGCGAGCGACGTGCGCCGGGCCAGGAGCGCTGCATCCCCTGCGCGCCCCGCGCTCTGCGCACCTGCCCCGCGCGCCCACCAGGCCCCGCACCTGCTGCTGCCTGTGCGGGAGCGCTCTTCCCAGCCCCTGCCCGGCTCCCCAGCCCTGCTTCGCCCAGCTTCTCTGCTCACACCACCCTGCCTAACAGAGCACACACGCCCCAGCCTGTCGCCTCTGCTTTGTCCCACATTTGTGCATTGTCCGGCTCCCCTCTAGGATGTAGGCTTCCTGAGGACAGGAGCTCTGTTTTATTCACAGCGGAGTCCCCAGCACCCGGCACACAGCCAGAACAGCTGGTGCTCCGTAGTTACGTCTGGAATGAATGCATGGATTTCATCCTCACAACAAGTGGGTATGATCATCCTCGTTTGCTGCACTGGGAAGATGAGGCTCGGAGAGGGAAGGGACCACGCAGGGAGGGCTCTGGGTTGAGCTCAGGCTCCCGTGGTCCAGCCCACTAGGCAGTGGGGTGGCCTGCAGCCAGTGCTTTTGTGTTACCTTGGGCACCTGCCTTTACCTGTCCGAGCTTTACTTTCCTCTGTTAAAACGGGGCAGCACGTTTCTACCACCTGCCATGAGGACTCAAGGACACATCTGTAAGTGGCCCCATGTGCATTCTTGACAAGCATGGTAAACCCACATTCTAGGTTTGAGGGCAACAGTGCCAAGTGCATTGCGTTCTGTTCTATAAAGGTGATTTATTCCACCTGAAAGGAAATATGATTTAACTCTTTTGTAAGACTGCAAATATATCCCCAAATCAGACAAACAAAAACAGACAGACAGACACACACACACCCTCCTCTTTGTAACTCTCTAAGTCCTGATAGTGATTTCAGGGAATCTGTGGCCAAAGGTTTGCCTGGTACTAAAGGAATGCCTCCGGCCTCCTCCTGCTGGAGGGACTGCCGGTCCACTGCCCGTCCACTGCCAAGGCCCCTCTGGCCTCCTGCCTGGATGCTGAGGCTGGGCAATGCCCCGGCAGACGCTGCCTTTGACTCATCTCCCCTCCCCTGTCTGCTCAGAAACTGGCTCTAATATGCCTCCTGGGATGGACGACCATGGCTTGGGTGTGGCGGTGGGATGGGATTGGGAGGTGACAAGGAGCTGTCAGGTCTAGTTTTCGCTTTCTTGAAACCCTAACCCCAAAAGGCCCATGGGTCAGGCCCATGCTCGAGTGTGTAGGCATGAGCGTGGGTGTGGAGCTTCCAAGGGTACGTACCCCCCAGAGTCATCATGAGGGTTCGCTCATGGCACACGTTTAGAACATGCCTGACACAGTGGGTGCTCTATCAACATGGACCATAGGAACTCATAGGTTCATTTATTCAGTAAACATTCATTGAGCACCCATGGGATGCCAGGCGCTCTGCCTGCGTGCTAGACCGTAATGCACAATAGCTCCGGCTGCACAGCATGTGCCGTGAGCGTGCGGAAGGCAGGGTCGTCATGCAGTGAATTTAACCTTTGTCTCCCAGCAGCCGGGAGAA
>RJWJ010025226.1:0-24084 GCA_004363605.1 Indri indri
CTTGGCTTGGTACCTTCCACTCGATAAATGTTTTGTATTAGTTTCCAATTAGTTTCTGTTCTAAAAAATTGCCACAAATTTAGTGTCTTGAAACAACATAAATGTATTAGGTTATGGTTGTGTAAGTCAGAAGTCAGACGTGGGTTTCGGGGGCTAGAATGAGGGTGCTGGCACTCTGCATTTTATTCTGCAGATTTCAGGAAAGAATCTGTTTTCTCCTCATTTGGTTTGTTGGAAGAATTCAGTTTCTTGCAGCTGTAGGACTTAGGTCCACATTTTCTTGCTTGCTGTGAACCAAGGCCATTTCCGCCTTCCGGAAGTCACTGGATTTCTCGACTCACGGCCCCTTCCTCCTTCAAAGCTGTGGTGGCTCGAATCCTTCACACATTGCACCGCTCTGACCCACTCTGCTTTCATTGTCTTCCTGCCTTTAAGGACTCACGTTTACACTGGGTCAGGGTAATCCTCCGTCTCACGGTTCTTAACCCTAATCCCATCTGCAAAGTTCCTTTTGTCATATGATGGGGCTCAGAAAACGGTGCCCAAATTGAAGGCCTCAGAAGCAAAAGTTCTTCTCTGACCTTCCCTTGTCCTCCTGCCTCTCGGTCCCATTCTTCCCTGAGGCCAACTGTAGACACCAGAATCCCTCTTCCGCCAGGCGAGTCGTAAGAGCCAGAACCCCTTTTCCCAAAAGCCAGCCATGAAACCTAAAATTATTCTGTGTAAAAATTGGCCAAAGTAGTTGTCTGATCTACCTTGTTTGACTGTAGGTCACAGACCCCAATTCCAGAGGGCATCCTGCCCCACACCCAGAAGGAAGGAATGCAGCTCAGAGAGGCCCAGAAGAGTCTGGACAGGTCTTGCTGTGTCCCCACTCAGCCTATTAGCATCAGATCAAACACTTCTTGTCCAATCATGTTTCTACATGGCTCTCCATACTTTGTTGAACCTAGGCGTAAAAATAGACAATTTCCCCAGTGTCTTTGAGTTTTCATTCTGAAGGCTCCCATGTATACACGTTAAAATAAACTCACATCCTTTTCCTCCTGTTAATCAATCTGCCTCATGTCAGTGATTTTTCAGCAAATCTTTCTGGGGACAGGGGACTTTGCTCCCTACTCACCTAAGGTAACGTAGTCACAGGTACCAGGGATTAGGATGAGGACATCTTTGAGGGGCCAGTATTTTCCTACCACACAGTTGTTGAATGAATGAACGTTGAATGAAAGAGTCAAAAACTATAGACTGAGAAGTTCTTTTTTAATACACCATGGGAATTTAAAAAGTTTTGTAAATTCCATACATTTTTATTTGTTCTTACATAATTTCTGTTTCCCTCTAATGTTTGGTTTTGTTGTAATTGGCAGTGAAACCCTTAAAAACAGAAAAAGAAAGTGTTCCACTTTAGAAAATCAAAAGCAGGAGCACTTGCTGAGCATTAAGGTGGGCAGTCGGCTCAGCACGTTGGACGCACGGCCTCATCCAACTCACACACACTCCAGGAAATCAACGTCAGGGTTACACGCTGATTTTGCAGATGAAGAAACTGAGTTTTAAAATTTTAATGTCTCCAAAGTTCATTCAGCTAGTCACAAGTAGAGAAGCTAGTATTCAAAACTAGCTCCAGCGGGGCTTTGGAGGCAGTAACCCCAAGGGATGGACTAGATGGTGTCGAATTACGAACAGAGAAGAAAGAAGAGGCGTTTCTGTGGCCTGAGTGAAGTAAAAAGTAGGAAGGAATGGGGCAAGTCCGGGACGAGGGGTGGGCGGGAGGAGTGGATCCGAGCCCCCTAACGGATCCAGAACTGATCTCTGCCCCTCTATTGAAATTTATATGTACATATAATTTATTTCTGTCGTCTTTAAATCTTCTCAGAACTTTTTTCCAACAATTTTATCGAGCTATAATTCATATTCCATAATATTCACCCTGTTAAATTGCACAATTCCATGTTTTTTAGTATATTCACAGAATCGTACAACTGTCATCAAAATCTAATCGTGGAACATTTCACTACCTGAAAAGAAACCCAGCACCGATCAGCAGTCATGCCCATCCCTGGTCCCTGCCCCCCAGTCTGAGGCAACCAATAATTTACTTTCCATCTTTATAGATTTGCCGAGTCTGGACATTTCCTGTGAATGGAATCGTACAATATTTATCCTTCTGTGTCTGGCTTATGTCACTGAGCATAATGTCTTCAAGGTTCATGCAGGTTGTAGCAAGTACCAGAATTTTATTTCATTTCATTCTGAGGCTGGATAATATTCCATTGTGTTGGTATACCACATTCTCCCCCATTCATCCATCAATGGGCCTTTGGGTTGTTTCTATATTTTCATTAATTTTGAACAATGCTACTGTGAACAGGAGTGTACAAAAATCTGTTTGAGCCCCTGATTTCACTTCTTTTGTGTATATACCCAGAAGTAGAACTGCTAGACCATGGCGTAATGCTGTGTGTAATTTTTTGAGGAACTGCCATGCTGTTTTCCACCAGCAGTGCACAAGGTTCCAGTTTTCTCTACATTCTTGCTAACACTCATCCTTTCTTTCTTTTCTTTTTTTAATAATGGCTATTCTAATGTGTGTGAAGTAGTATCTCATCACAGCTTTGATGTGAAATTACCCCACGATCCGTGATGCCGAGCACCTTTTCCCGAGGTTGCTGACCATCTGTGCATCTCCTTTGGAGAAATGTTTATTCAAGTCCTTTGCTGATTTTGGAGTTGGGTTGTTTGTTTTTTGTTATTGTTCAGCTTTAGAAGTTCTTTATATATTCTGGATATTAAACCTTATCAAATATGTGATTTGAAAATATTTTTTCTCATGATATCGGTTGTCTTTTTAATTGTGTTGATTGTGGTTTTGAGTCAAAAAAATTTTAATTTTGATGAAGTACAATTTGTCTATTTTTTATGTTGTTACCTGTGATTTTGGTGTCATATCTAAGAAATATTCATCAAATCAAATGTCATGAACCTTTCCTCTATATTTTCTTAGTTTTATAGTTTTAGCTTATGTGTAAGTCTTTCATCCATTTTGAGTTAATTTTTGCATATGGTGTTATGTAAGGGTCCAACTTCATTCTTTTGCACATGGATTTCCAGTTTTCCCAGCACTATTTGTAGAGAAGACTGTCTTTTCTCCTTCAATGGTTTTGGCATCTGTATCAAAAATCACTTCACCATATATGTGAGGGCTTATTTCTGGGCTCTCTATTCTACTCCATAGGTCTATATGTCAGTCTTTATACCACTGCTGCATTGTTTTGAATACTGTGGCTTTGTAGTAACTATCGAAATGAGGAAGTGTGAGTGTTCCAACTTTGTATTTCTTTTTTGTATTTCTCTTTTTATTTTTTGGCTATTCATGGTTCCTTAAGATTCTATATAAATTTTAGGACGGAGTTTTCTATCTCTGGGAAAAAAAAAATGTTGTTAGGATTTTGATAGGGATGGCATTCAATCTGTGGGTCACTTTGGGTAGTGTTGATATCTTAACAATATCAAGTCACAACTCACAAATATGGGATGTCTTTCCATTTATTTATCTCCTTAATTTATTTCAACAATGTTTTATAGTTTTCAGTGTACACATCTTTCACCTCCTTGGTTAAGTTAATTCCTAAGTATCTCATTCTTTTCAATGCTATTATAAATGGAATTATTTTCTTAATTTTTATTTTAGATTGTTTATTGTAACTGTTTAAAAAAGCAAATAATTTTTGTGTGTTGATTTTTTATTCTGCTGAATTTGTATAATAGTTCTAAGTGTGTGTGTGATCTGTAAAGTTTTCTACATATAAGATCACGGAAATAATTTTATTTCTTCCTTTCTAATTTAAATGCTATTTATTTTCTTTCCTTTCCTAAGCACTCTGGCTATGCTATGAACTGAATGTTTTTGTCCTCCCCAAATTCAGATATCGAGGCCCTAATCCCAAATGTGATGGTATTCAGAGGTGATTTTGTCCATGAAAGTGCGTTGAATTTTGTGAAATGATTTTTCTGCATCAATTGAAATGATTATGTGTTTTGTTTCCTTCATTGTGTTAATGTGGTGTATTAATGATTGATTTTCATATGATGAAGTACATTTGCATTGCAGGAGTAAATTCCATTTGGTCATGGTATATAATTCTTTTCACATGCTGCTGAATTTGGTTTGGTAGTATTTTCTTGAAGATTTTTGAATCAATATTCATAAGAGATATTCATCTGCAGTGTTCTTTTCTTGTTGCATTCTTATCTGGCTTTGGAATCAGGGCAATGTTGACCTCATTGAATAAGTTAGAAAGTGTTCCCACCTATTCATTTTTGAAAGAGTAAGGGAGTTATTGGTGTTATTTCTTCTTTTCAATATTTGGTAGAATGTATCAGTGACGCCATCTGGTCCAGGGCTTTTCTTTGATGGGAAATTTTTGATTATTGATTCGATCTCTTCACAAGTTATAGGTCTATTAATATTTTCAATTTCTTCATGATTCAGTCTTGGTAGGTTTTGTGTATCTAGAATTTTGTCATACAGTTGTTCATGATACTCTCTGGAATCCTTCATGTTCTGTATAATTCATAGTAACATCCCCACTTTCATTTCTGATTTTAGTAATCTGAGCCTTCTCTCTTTTTTTCTTACTCAATCTAGCTAAAGGTTTGTCAATTTTGTTGATCTTTTTGAAGAGCCAACTTTTGGCTTTGCTGAGTTTCTCTATTGTTTTTCTATTCTCTATTTCATTTATCTCTGCTTTAATCTTTATGATTTCCTTCTGCTAGCTTTGGGGTTAGTTTGTTCTTCTTTTTCTAGTTCCTTAAAGTGTAAATTTAGATTGTTGATTTGAGATCTTTCTTCTTTTTTAATGTTAGTAGTAACAGATATAAATTTCCCTCTTAGCTGTATTTTCACTGCATCCTATAAATCTTGGTATGTTGTGTTTTAGTTTTCATTTATCTCTAAGTATTTTCTAATTCCTCTTGTGATTTCTCCTTTGACCCATTGGCTGTTTAAGAGCATGCCATTTAATTTCCACATATTTGTGAATTTTTCCATTGTCTTTTTGTTATTGATTTCTGACTTCAACTTGTGTTCAGAGAAGATGCTTTGTATGATATTGATCTTTTAAAATCTATAGAGACTAGTTTTGTGGCCCAACATATGGTCCATCCTGGAGAATGTCCATGTGCATTTGAGAAGAATATGTATTCTGTTCTTATTGGGTGGGGCGTTTTGTATATGTTGGTTGTATTAGTTGTTTATTATGTCATTCAAGTCCTCTATTTCCTTTCTTATCTTTTGTCTGGTTGTTCTATTCATTATTGAAGTCTCCAACTATTATCGTAGAACTGACAATTTCTCCCTTCTTTTCTGTAGATTTTTGTTTCATGTATTTTGTGGGCCTGTAATTAGTTATGTAAATGTTTATGTTTATTATATCATCTTGCTATATTGAAACTTTTATTACTATATAATGTTCTTCTTTGTCTCTTATAAACTTTTTTGAGTTGTCTATTTTGTATGATATTATTATACCCTCCCCAGCTCTCTTTTCATTACTATTTGCATGGAATATCTTTTTTCATCATTTTACTTTCAACCTTTTTGCGTCCTTGCAGCTAAAGTGTGTCTGTTGTAAACAGCACATAATTGAATCATATTTAAAATTCATTCTGCCAATCTCTGTCTTTTCATTTGAGACATTTAAAGTACATTTGAAAGTATTTACTGATAAGGAGGAACTTCTGCCATTTTGCTATTTGTTCTTTGTAGGACTTATGGCTTTTTTATCCTTTATTTTTTGCATTACTGTCTTATTTTGTGTTAATTGATTTTTGTAGCGAAACATTTTAATTACTTTCTCATTTCTTTTTGTGTGTACACTATAGCTATTTCCTTTGTGATTTCCATGGGAATTATATTAACATCTCAAATTTATAATAGTCTAATTTGAATTTATACCAATTTACAGCTCCATCTCCACCTTTCAGTTATTGATGTCACAAATTACAGATGCTCAAAATTGACTGATAATTATTTCTCTATGTATTTGTCTTTTAAATCATATAGAAAATAAAAGGGTAGTTAAAAACCAAAATTACAATTACATTAGTTTTATAATGGCCCATGTAAATCCTCTACTGGAGATCTTTAGTTTTCCCTGCTGCTTTGAGTTTCTGTCTAACAACCTTTTATTTCAACCCAAAGGACTTTCTTTAGCAGGTCTAGTAACAATGAACTCCCTCAGCTTTTGTTCTTCTAGAAATGTCTCAATTTCTCCCTCATTTTTGAAAAACAGTTTTGCCAAATATAAAATTCTCAGTTGACAGTTTTCTTCCTATAGCACTTTGAATATATCAATCCACTGCCTTTTGGCCTCTGAAGTTTTTGACAAGAAATATGCTGATAATTCCTATTAAGACTCCCCTGTATGTTATGAGTCCTTCTTTGTTATTATTTTCAAGATTCTCTCTTTGTCTTTGGCTCTCAACAGCTTGATTATAAGGTGTCTTGATGTATGTCTCTTTGAATTCCTCCTACTTGGAGTTCATTGAGTTCATCTTGGATTTGTAGATTCATATCTTGCTTCTAATTTGAAGAATTTTTAGCCATTATTTCTTTAAACATCTTTCTTCCCCTTTCCCCCTCTGTTCTTAGACTCTTGTAATGCATGTTGGTCTGCTTGTCACATGGGTCCCTTAGGCTCTGTTTACTTTTCTTCAGTCTTTTTCCTTTTGTTCCTCAGACTCAGTAACTTCCATTGTCCTACTTCAAGTCTGCCAATTTTTTCTTCTGCCTACTCAAATCTGCTTTTAAAACTCTTTAGTGAATTTTGTAATTCAGTTATTATACTTTTCAACTCCAGAATTTTTTCCCTTTTATGTTTTCTGTGTCTTTATCAATATTTCCATTTGCTAATAGATCATTTTCCTGAATTTATCCATGTCTTCCTTTAGTTCTTAGAGCATGTTTAAAACAGTTGTTTTAAAGTCTTTGTCTAGTAAGTCTGACATTTTTTCTTTCTCGGGAATGGTTTCTGTCAATTTATTTTGTTCCTCTGAACAGGCCATAGTTTCCTGTTTCTTTGTGTGCCTTGTGATTTGTTGTTGTTGTTGTTGTTGAAAGTCTTATAATGTTGTACCTTTGGAAATCAGATTCTCTCCTTTCACCAGAGTTTTCTGGCTTTTAAAAATTGTTGTAGGATCCTCTGTGCTAGGGATCAGGCTGATGTGTAAACTTAAAGTTATCTCAGGTTTTTATGGGCCTGCATCTTTCCCTGGTCATGCATAGTGACTTTCTAAATTCCCTCATATAAGCAGTTTCTTTTGAATGTGCTAATCCTTAAATATCAGTCAAGCCTCTTCCTGAAAGCTGGAGGCCTTCAAATAGACTCCAGAGTTTCAAAAACTCACTACAGCAGATTCTGGCAGCACAACTGTTGTCTAGGTGGAGAGATGGATTTTTGGCACTGCTAGTCTGCCATCTTCCTTCACATTCCCCTGTATTAAATTTTAGAAAAGCTTTTACTCAAGAGCATATGTATATATATAATATATATTATACATGAGTGTGTATATATATTTTTATATGCCTAGTAAAAAAGTCACATATTTCATATATTATTCTGGACTTTATAAACTTAAATATTAAAAAAATGAAAACACTAAAATAAGAATTAATTCAACTCTCCTTCAACAAAACATTCCAATGAGGACAGGCTATGATTTGTTACACAAGTTCATTCATCAATGAATGCACTGTGCTGATGCACTACAGACAACCTACGAATTGAGTCCCTGCTACAGACCCACTAATCAGAATCCCCCATACAGGTAAATGGTTTCGGTGGGATAAAAACGGGACCCTAATGTTTATTACTTGAAGTATTGTTAGTGCAAACCCTTAGCAGTACACTTTATATTTCTTGGTCAAATCATCACTAAACAGTCCTTGTATCAGCACATTAACTTTAGACCTCATGTAATGAGTTATATGAGATAGGAAGATTAATTTTAGTGCATATATTCCAATATTATTTTGAAAAACACTGCCACTACATTGTGTTGGTCATCATTATCACACAAGAAAAAATATTTTTAAGAATCTATTCAGAATTTTTAAGTGTCTTTTATAGTTATTTATTTTTGTCATGTAATAGACATCTCTTGGTTGAAGGTCCATCTCATAATTACCACTTCTCTGGGAATAGTCCCCAGTACACAAGGTTAAACTTCCAAGGTTAGACCTTGTTTAAAGGTCCCTGACCTCCCAGCCATAGTTAGTCCAGGAGTGGACATCCGACTTAACCTAGGCCAATCAAATTGCTTCTCCTAGGGATTTAAATATGGAAGTAAGGACCTAGAGATGAGAGTTTTTGTAGGAGAGTCATGTTACAGCAAGAACCTTGAGATGGAGGAATTATCCTGATCCAATCTAAATATGAGTCCTTAAAAGTGGAAAACAACGAAAGAAGAGTGGGTCAGAGTGGTGCAATGTGTGAAGGATTCAAGCCACCACAGCTTTGAAGAAGGAGGAAGGGGGCCATGAGTCGAGGAACCCAGTGACCTGTGGAAGGTGGAAAGTCCTCAATTCACAGCAAGCAAGAAAATGTGGACCTAGGTCCCACAACTGCAAGAAACTGAATTCTTCCAACAAAGCAAATGAGGAGGAAACACATTCTCTCCCACAATCTCCAGAAAGAAATACCAAGTGCCATCACCTTCATTCTAGTCCCTTGAAGCCCATGTCTGACTGCTGACCGGCACAACCATAAGCTAATTAATCTATTGTTTCAAGACACTGAATGTGTGGTAATTTTTTACAGCAGCAATAGAAAAGTAATACACACAGTATCATTTCAGTAAATTTAATTTCTCTCCCCTAGAATAAAAGAATCTTCAGTAATTTAAAAATTTAGGTTTATAGAATTAAATCCATATATTCTGTGAATTAAAAAGAAAATGTGTTTTCCTCAAACCTGTGATATATACCTGGCTGTGTGCGGTATTTTCTTTGTTAGTTCATGATCAAAAAGACAAAGACATTTCCACATTGCTATTGATTGTTCCTTAGAATTAGATTTGAAGTTGTGGCTCCTTCTTGTTGCTTCCTCCACCAACTTGGATGAACTCAGCCAAACAAAGACAGATACTCAGCAGACACTATTCTTTTAGCAGAATTAGAATCATAGCAGATGTCTAGAAATATAAGTGTATAAAATATTAAATCAAAAACAAAGTGAATTCCAAGCAGTTCAACATGTGGGAACTTTGTTAATATTATTAAAAATTAAAATAACTTTATTATTAAAAAAATAGCTACTAGGATTTCAGGTGGAGTTATTCTGTGATTATCTCCAATGGACTACAATATGGTGAGTGAGTGTGCATAATATAGAGAGTTCACATTGGAGCAGTGTGTAAGTGCTTATCCTCTGAAGCCACACTGCCTGGGTACAAATCAGTTAAAATGGTGGTACCTGAATCATAGAACTGTAAGCATTAAGTAAGTTAATACATTTAAGGCACTTAGATGAGTTCTGGCCCATAGTAAATAATAACTCTTATTATTTTCATAATTATTATTCAATGAACATCTTATCATGAATATAGTTTTATGTGAATATTTCAAGTATCTTCAATGGGCTGACCCATGATCCTGAACTGGCAAGACTACCTTATTTTACATTTGGACATCATTAAGTAATATTGTTGCCAAAACGGCTGCTTTCTTATTGGTTAGGATGCTTTTAGCTGCAAGTAACATAAAACTCAACTAATGTGACTTAAACCATAAGGAAATTTATTGTTGATCCAACAACTATAGTTTCTTTCCCTTTCCATGTAAATTTTAGAATCAGCTTGATTTCCACAAATACTTTTTTAGGGATTATAAACGGTATTGCCTTGAATCTATAAATCAACTTGGGGGAGAACAGGCATTTTAATGATATTGCATTTTCCAATCCATGATATACATGGTATATATACACTAACTTAGATCTTCTTTGATTTCTCTCATCAGCATTTTATTATTTTTAAACACATACTTTATTAGATTTATACCTAAGTATTTTCCATTTGTTAGTGCAATTGCTAATAAACTATAACCATATAGTTTTTGAAATTTTAATTTCTAATTTTTTATTGCTATTACATATAAAAATTGATATTTTTGTATTGACCTTGTATTCTGTGGCTGTGTTAAGTTCATTTGCTAGTTCTAGCCATTTGTTGTATACTATGTGAGATTTTCTGGGTAGGTAATCATGTCATCTACAAATAGTTTTACTTCTTCTTTTCAATCGTATTCTGCCCTGTCCCCGACCTTACTCTATGGGCTAGGACCTCTAATATGATGTGGAGTAGGACCGATCGATGAGAGAGAACATCCTTGTCTTGTTCCTGATCATAAAAGAAAAACATTTAGTTTTTTACCCTCAAGTATGATGTTAGTAGCAGATTTTTTGTAGATGCCCTTACTCAGGTTGAGGAACTTCCCTTGTATTTCTAGTTTGCCGAGGGTTTTTATCGGAAATGGATGATGGATTTGTCAAATGTTTTTTTCTGGATCTATTCATATGGTGATTTTTTTCTTGATATGGCGAATTATATTGTTTAATTTTGTAATATTTAAAACAACATTGCATACATGGGATAAATTCCACTTGGTCATAATTTATTATACTTTTATATACAACTTGCTTTGATTTGCTAATCTTTTGTTAGGGATTTTTGCTTTGATATTCATGATGGAAATTGGCCTGTAGATTTCTTTTCTTCTGTTGTCTTCATCTGGGTTCGGTGCCAGGCAATGTTGACTTCACAAAGTGAGAAGTGTTCTCTCTCGATTTTCTGAAATCTTTGAAAAGGAATAAAATTCTCATATATAGATGAACTAGAAAACATTATGCTAAGTGAAATAAAATTATTATGCTCAGTTTGTGTAAAATTGGTACTATTTCTTCCTTAAATGTTTGGTAAATCTGCCAGTGAAGCCATCTGAGCCTGGAGGGTTTTAGAGAAGTTTTTAAAAAAATTTATGTATTTAAATTTTGGTAAAATATATATAATATAAAATTTACCATTTTTACTGTACAATTTAATGGCATGAAGTACATTCACAGTATGTACAACCATCAACACCATCCGTTTCCATAACTTTTTATCATCCCAAATAATAACTTCCCGCTTCTCCCCCCCCGACCCCCTGGTAACCTCCATTCTGCTTTTTGCCTCTATGAGGTTTTTGTTGGTTTTTTTTTTTTTTTTTTTTTTGAAACAGTGTCTCGCTTTGTTGCCCGGGCTAGAGTGACTGCTGTGGCATCAGCCTAGCTCACAGCAACCTCAAACTCCTGGGCTCAAGTGATCCTCCTGCCTCAGCCTCCAGAGTAGCTGGGACTACAGGTGTAAGCCATGACACCTGGCTAATTTTTTGTTTCTATTTCTAGTTGACTGGCCAATTTTTTTTCTATTTTTAGTATCTCGCTCTTGCTCAGGCTGGTCTTGAACTCCTGCCCTCAAGCAATCCTCCTGCCTCGGCCTTCCAGAGTGCTAGGATTACAGGCATGAGCCACTGTGCCCCGCCTGTCTCTACGAGTTTGACAACTCTAGGTATCCCCATACGAGTGGAATTATACAATACTTACCCTTTTGTTCTAGTTTATTTCACTTAGCATGTTTTTAAGCATATTCATCGACGTATCAGAATTTCACTCCTTTTTGAAGCTGTGTGTATAAACCACATTTTGTCTACCCAGTCATCTGTTGATGGACGTGTGGCTTGCTTCCACCTTGTGCTGCTGTGAACATCAGTGGACAAGTATCCGTTTGAGTTCCTGCTTTTAATTCTTTTGTGTTTCTATCCCTGGAAATGGGTGTGACTCTTTCTCTAGGTAGTTTTTGGGAAGTTGAATCAACTGGTCAGGAGTCGAGATAGATTTGGGTTCTGTTGTTGCCCTGGTTACCCTCAGGCTACCACTGTCTTCCAAGTTCTCTGGTGTTACATTGTGCTTAGCTCCTGTGGAGCTTTCCTCAGTGGGAGAAACTTCAGTTGATGGGTTAATCTTTAAGCTCCAACCTCTGTTTGGGCCTTCCTGGTACTCCTGCACCGTAGACACGCTCATTCTCTATCTCTTGCCACCTCCCTGTGGTGGCTGCTGCTGCTTGCTACTTGGCCTGCTCTGTCCTTGCAGCGGGAAGCAGAATTCCTTACTGTTCTGTTCCAGCCTCTGTCTCAGCAGGCAGGCCCTGTGCACCTGGGACTGCAGGGTTGGGCTTCCCTCCTTCTCTTGGAAACAAATTCTTTTGAGTATCTTTGGCGGATCTTGTGTGCGTGGGGTTGTCAGATAAAATGCAGGATGCTGAAGTAAATTTGAATTTTGCATAAACAAAGAATAGTTTTTTAACATTAGTATGCCCCACAAATATTGCATGGGACACACTTATACTAAAAATTATTTATTGTTTGTTTTTTGTGGGTTTTTTTGTTATTTATTGTTTTATTTATTACATTCAAATTTAACTGTATTTTTATTTGCTGAATCTGTGTGTTTGGAGTTTCCTATCCTCCCCCAGTAGCAGGAGGCCCCTACCGTACTGGTATAGGGTTCTGGGGCCAGGACTGCTTTCTGTCTTTTCCTTCCTCAGACATGTGTGTATTCACCTGTACCCTGGGGCTGCCAGTGTTTCCTGTCTGTCTCCCAAGGACTAAAATCTTTAGTTCTGCAGGTGAGAAGGGTCTGGGTGGCCCTCACCATTGTCCCGCAGTGGCAGCATCTTCCCCCAACGTCCGCACTGCTGTGGGGGCTCATTCCAATCTCCCCCACCCCACCCCTGAAATCTTTCAGGAGAATCTGCTGGAAGTCTGTGAGTGACGCTCTCTTGCACCAGCTCCTTCTTGGCCGCTAGAAATATGTTAAAAATATCGGCTGCCTTCCCACTTGTATGGTACCTGGGTGGCATTCTCCTTCTCCAACGTTCTTGCACATGTGGGCAAGTGCCCACACACTTCCCAGCCTTGGAAGGGCCCGTCTTTCCTTAGACTTGGGGCTATTTGGTTACCCTATGACCGCAGGTCTCGGAGGGCTCCAGAAAGGTTATGTAGTTTATCTGGCGTTTGCCTGTTACAGTGACAGTGATCCTCCTTGCTTTCTGGATATTTAGAACTCCTCGTCTTTCTTTCTTTATAAGTGGAAATCTCAATAAAGACCTAATAAAATAGAATTTTGTGTGCATTAGAATCTTCTTTAATTGATCATGCAAAGCACATAGATTTTGCTATTGAAATGAAGAAAACACATAGTGCCTTATCTTTATTATTCTCTGAATATGTATGAGGGACATCATTTAACCAACAGTAGGACCACACAGGTATTACTGCAAGGGACTTTTCAGAGGGTTGAGAGCCATCTCTCAGTGAGGCTGTCTCTCATTTATACGATTGGATTCCTAAGGGCTTTCTACTGAGCACAGTTAGGGTTGTCAGAACAACCAAACCACTGGAGTTGAGAATGAATTATTGCAAATTAAGATCTCATAAAACCATCTTTGGACTTAACTTATTTAGCATACATAGGCATTTAAAAATTACCTCTAGAAATTATGACATTGCATAGCTCAGCGCCTCTATATCTGTTGCCTATGATGCTGGCAAATCTGAAATGACAATAGGAAGAGACCTACCGCACGATGTGTACAGTTTAATCCACCCCTGGGATTTAAGAGCTGCAGCCTTCATCTTGCCTTCACGCCTGGCATTATTCTTCTACTACTGACAGCGCCCCTGCGATGGGATTCGTTAGCAGCTCTCATCATCGCATCGGTGTTCAGCTGGGAACCTTGGAACATGGCCGGTCCACACTGATGCCACCATCGGCCCTCCATCCTCTTCTGCCACCCTTTGTTCCGATTTGCGACTCCACCGTTGGCTCTTCCTGGAAGACTCTGTCTTATTAATCTGTCCCTCTGAACTTCTCACGTCCCAACATTTATTTTCAGTACTTTAAGCAAAATTAGAACTCAATAACTGCTTGTTTATAAAAATCACTAAAATAACATGCTTATAATATGACCTAATCATGGCGGCATGTGCTTATCGCTCCCACCAAAGGTGAGGCAAATAATCATTTTTTAGAGCAATCAAAATATTGTGATTTTGCTACCACATACTTAACAAAATTCAAGTTGCCTTTGGGTTTTATGTATTTTCTCATGTAACTTGGGTCTATATTTTCTGCTTGGATAACCCAGAGGCCCTGAAACTCAGCTGTGCAGCCAGCAGTCGTGGTTTTCCCGCCAAACCTGTTCCTGCTCCGTGTCCACAGCCTCTGGGAACAGCGGCCCCACCCATGCAGTTTCCCAAGCTGGGGACCCGGGAGCCCTTTGCCCCTCGCTTCTCCCCACTTCCTGAGTCCGGCTGGTCTCCAAGTCCTGAGACTCCCCCTTCATTTCCTCCCCAACCACCGGCACCCTTCACTCCTCCTCCCGCGGGCCAACTGTATTTAAGGCCCCCGTTATTTCTCCCCTGGCTTTCGGCAAAGGTCTTCTGGCTGATCTCCCATCTTCAGCCTGGCTTGCTAGAACACGGCATCCTCCACACTGCCCTCCGGACGCTCACTCTAAAATCCAAATTCGCCAAAGGCTTCCCGAGGTCCCTGGGAAGGAGCCCCAACTGCCTGGCACGGCTCTGGAGGATGCTCTCCATCTGGCCCTGCCTTCCTCTCTCCTCTGCCTGCCTCTCCCCACCTGGAGCCCTGTGCTCCCACCTTGGTCAACCTCCTCGGTCCCCAAAGGTGCCTCGTCTCTCTGGCACCTTTGTGTCTACAACACCCTTGTCTGGAGGGTCCTCAGGCTTCCTCATGTGGCTGATGACTTGGTGGCTTCTGAGCCAGGCAGGCCTGTGTGTGAATGCTGGCTCGGCCATTTGCTCAGCCTCCCGGAGCCTAATTTTCTTATCTGTAAAAGGAAGAAAATAATACCAACCTTCCAGGATTGCTAGGAAGAAGTAGAAATAATGATAATTATAAATACGTGGTGAAAACAACACATGTAGCTATTATTACAGGCCAAGTAGGATTCTAAGTGCTTTGCTCATATTCAATCCTTTGTTATTGCAGACTCAGTTCAAGACTCACCTCCTCCATGCAGCCTAGCTTGATTTTTCAAGGCTTGATTAGATGCCTTTGCTCAATATTTTCTGTCTCCCCCAACCCCGATCCATCTCACCTCTCTCTGCCCTACAGGTGCCCTAGGAGATAGGCACCCACGGCACACATTGCTTGGGCTCCTTTGCTGGCCTCCGCTGTGGGTTTGGCTTTTGAGTGAGATCAGAGAGCATTCGGTGACAATGGCCAGGGTGTTTCTTTCCTGCTGGAACGCTTTCCATTGCCTTTTCCATGAGTTCCCTTGGCCACTTTCCTTCTCCTGACCCAACGCTGAGCTCTGCCACTCCTGGCCTGCGTTCCCGGTGAAGCTACAAGTTCCTTAGGGGTAAAAACTGCATGTTTGTATTTGTGCATCTTTAGGGTCTCACTGGCACCTGGTATACAGCAGGCGCTTAGCGTTTGCTGTACAGTTGCCTCAGGCTCCCCTTGTGCTACTCTCCCATCACTCCCCCTCCAGCCTCCCTCCTCCTGAGCATATGGCATCTGGACCGTGGAAACAGCTTCCAGAGGACCTCTCAGATCCCACCTATGGTACTGCTCCGGTTCATCTCGTGACACTCCGAGAAACACGGAGCTCAAGACACGCTCCCCCTACCCCACCAGAAGAAGCAGCACCCTCCTCACCTTCTGCTGGGAACTCACCCAGCCTTGGGACACGCTAGAAATATCTCCACAACATAGTCACTGAGAAAACAGAATGCAGCTTGGGGCACCAGCCAGCGACAGCCCAGGAAGGCTCCGGAGCAGTGCCCAGTGTTAACTCTTTAGTTGCTGGACAGAAGGAAGGTGGGGGGATTCCAGAGGAGGGGCCTTGGTGATGAGGTGGGAACCTGGGACAGCAAATACGTCCTGACTCTGCTCATTTGTGTGGCCCTGAGAAATCACTGAATGCCTCCGTCGCTAAGTGGCACAGAATCCAATGATGCTCAAGGGCCCTTCAAGCTCCACAATTCTATTTTCTTTGATACATGCCAGATTCGATTTGCTGATTTAGCTCATGACCAACAATCTAGCACTCGAGGCTGGGTTTTCCTCTTAGAAGAAAAGGTTTCTCTTCACAGGCTGAACATTTCCCAAACCCATATTTACATAATTATGCTGCTTTAGATATTCGCAGCCACATACTAAATCCCAAAGGCTTTTCTTGAAAACGGCACCTGTGAGAATCCCATCACGGGTGAGGGGTGGGGGGCAGGGATAGTGAAAGGCAGGGAATCCACCAAGTTGGCTCTGGACAGCCCTTAGGTCCAGATGTGAGCCACCTGCACCACCCCCTACATTACAGCCCCTTCGTAAATGACACTTTGCGAACCAAGAGAATGTGGCACGAAGACAGGCCAAGCTTATATTCCTGGCCCTAAATAACCAAAATTGTCCAGCTTGAAATGCACTTGAGTGTGTATGTTTGACAAAACCATGCATACCAGAAATACGGAAAGGTAAGGGTGCCGATTTTTACAGAAAAGAAGAGCCGGTGAGGAAGTTCCCAGCATGCCTTCCTCTAAGTTCCCAAAGCAAATTTTACAAACTCAGAGTATATTTCATGGCATGGAAATTACTTACATATGAGTCCTTCTTTCTCTTGGACTTATAAATAAATGTGAGTTAAGTGTGGGGACAGTTTTGCTTTTATTTCTGTATCCCCATCTACTGGCACAATGCCTAGAACATAGTAGGTTCTCAATAAATGTCAGTTGAATGAATAAAAAGTCCCCTCAGTGCCAGGCAACTGGGAGCATGCACAGGGCATCTGAGACCACGCTGCCTGCAGAGCTTCCTGGGCTGGGGGGCAGTCGGCAGGTGGGGGTTTAAGAGGAAGAAGATGATTAATTAATGTATGCATGTATTCAACCCTCCACTTTATGAACATCTAACAACTTTCAGGAGACTGACCATCTTCTTTTAAATAAAAATACTCTTTCAAGCAATGTGACAGCCTCAATTTAATATTATAAGGAAAAGCTACAAGGCTCCCATGGTTATTCTGAGATGGTTTCTAGGGAAAATATTTAAATAGAACATTGACACCTTATCAACTCGTTTTAGGCAAGAACAAAATGTATTTTTTCCATACAGAAATAGTGGCATTGACTTTTCCTCACCCAATATTTCCCTTCTGGAAAGTCTCAATTGTCTGACATGGCCTTGAGTAGAAACTGGTTTCTGCCATGCGTTCAAAGCAGCTGGAACTGCCTGGCCTGCCCAGTAGTGCTCCTTTCCGACACTCCAGTGTGGAGTGGAACTATTTGCAAATAAAGAGGAAAGTGCTTAAGTAATAATGCAGTCTCTTTCTCATTTAAGCCAACCCATATTTCACAAAAATATACCATAGATGTAGGATGACCAGCTGTCCACAGGGGTTCCTGGGACATAGGACTTTCAATTATAAAATCAGAAAAACCCTGGGAATACCAGGGCTGGGTGGTCAGCCCACATGATACATGCTTTACGCCCCCAAAACCAAAGTATCCCCCTCTTTTCATGTGATTACTGAACATCTTAGAAATAAGAACTTCTACGAAATTAAAGAATAGAAAGTAATTGATACAACTAAAACATATGTCTCCTTAAGGAAATGGGAAAAGAGGGCCAAGGGATTATTTATCTTAACTCTGTGAGAGGGTTTCACTTCAATCAAGAACTGGCAGACATGTTCTGTTTCAAAGGAGTGGTTCCGCCAGCCACCTGGTTAGACATCTCACTTCCACAGCCCTGCGATTCTCAGACAGGTCATCCTAGCAATCAAAAGCAACACTTACACTGACTCTGAAGGTCCAGAGTTGCTATTACTCAAAAGGAAAATAGAAAACATACTTTTACACTAAAAGGAAGCTTCGTACCATACCTCAAGTAAAATACCAACAATGCTGAGAGCTTCCTGAGAACTTCGTTTGGTGGTTATTGCTGCAACAAAAGTAATGAAATTTTAAAAGCAAAAGTTCATCTTAAATCATATGTATTTTGAAAAGCATTGCAGCAAGGAAAGATATCTACAGAGCACACAGTCTTGTATATCAGTTATCTATCTTTCTGCCCATCCATGGCACCTGCCCGGCCATTGGGCCGTTCTACAAAACCCCAACAAAGCAAGAGGGAAACTGCCGTTTAAAAGTCATGAAGTTTTCTGTCTGTGGAGACAGATATCCTGTATCACTTTTAAGACAAACCATGCCTTCCCTTGGGAAAAATCATCATGCACCCTTGAATTACATCAGAGGTTAAGATAAGCACTGCCTTATATTTTGGGATGAGGTGGGAAAAAATTGATTCATTATTAAGCCAAATAAATATCAAAGCATTTAGATGGAGACATTGATTTGTTCAGTAATGCAAGCTGTGCATTGATGAAACAGGGAAAGCTTCGCCTCAGACTTTTTTGCCCTTTTTTTTTGGGTGGGGAGTATCCTTGAAAGGTTGAAGAGAAATGTGTCCTAACCTTGCATGCTTACACTGCAATCGCCTGATCCTCTTGGAGGCTGTTTACGGGTGTCTGAAGTTGAGGCCCATATAGAAAGAGCGCACAGGTGTGACAGGAAGGGAAAGTACAGGTCTGGAAGGTCGCTGGTCTTCGCTCAGCAAACACGATGTCCTGGTACCAGGCTGTTGCTTCAGGTGAGATCATCTGGTCTGGGCCAGGGGAAGCCCCTCTCCTGCAGACCAAGTGGTGTTCAGTGAAAAAATGCAAGTGCCCTGTTTTGGGGGATAAAGAAAATGATCCTGCATCCATTGCCTAGCCCGACGAGCCCTTCGCGCATGGTGATTTTCTCATAATTCACACGGTTTTAATGCTGAATGACTAATGAAAATGATGATAAATATTAACGAATGTAAAACCCAACAGAGAGCATTCATAATGACAGTGTTATGTCATACGAAACGGACTTCCCCTCTCAGGGTGAGTGAAATTTCTCTTGGGACATTCCATTCTCTCAGGAAACTCCCTGCTCCCTGCAGCCCCCTACCCAGACAAGTTTTAGTGTCTTCAGATCCAGTTCAATTTCAGTTGCACATAAAAGAGTGAATAACAAAACAAACAAAAGCAAGGCGAAGCTCTGCGCCAGAGAAGAACACTATAGCACACTTAGCTGTGCGAGGATCTCCAAGGGGTTGCCCTTGCCCAGTCACTTTTTCGGGCTGAGGCTTACCTTGCTGGCCTCCCTCCTGTCTTCCTTCCTGGGCTGCTCCCCCTGGACCCTGCAGGCATCTGAAGAAGCAGAAATGTGCCCAGGAAGGGCGGCTGGCCGTGCAGGTACAGTAAGCACAGGCGGATGGGACCCTCCGACCAGGGACACTTAGGGGTCGTCCTGCTCTCCACGAGATTGCAGCCACATGGTCACTTTGAACAGGGTTCTGTAAAGATTTGGAGACCTCAAAGAGAGTTCTACATAGAAGGCAAGTGGTAAGGGCTTCTGGGCACCCCTCCTTATGCCAGGCGAGCTAGGCTGAGAAAGCCAGGCCAAAGCTGTGTCTTAGTCCAGTCCTGTCAGACACTAAGGAAACACATAGTTGTTCTCCTGAGATTAAAAAGACATTAGTGGTTCAGATTTTGTTAGTTGTTTGGGGCTAGAGTCAACAGCCATGAAAAGTTGTTTTTGTTTTGTTCTTCTAAACCATGGAAAAGTTTTCAAGGGCCTAGTTTGTTGTTTCAGGTAGACTTTCCTTGGCAGAGACGGGGAAGTACATGGATCACATCAAACCATTCCAGACAAGGAAAATAACCACAGGCAACTTGCAAGATGGACATACATAAATCAAGCATGGCTTCTTAGCCAAAGCTCAAAGAAGAGCATGATGCCAGGGGGCAGAGCCACTCAGACTGGCAGAGTACAGCAACACGTGAAAGCGTTGCGTGCCAGGGTTCGTTCTCTCTCTCTCTCTCTCTCTCTCTCTCTCTCTCTCTCTCTCTCTCTCTCTCGGGTGTACTGTGTATCTGTTTCAAAACCAGAAAACAATAGGACTTTGGTCACTCCTAGATCACAGAACCATCCACGTGGAAACTACATTGCTGTAGAAAAGGAAACACAGGGAGAGGCAGCATTGAGAGAGGATCAGACACATAAAAGGATGAATTATTAGTGATTCTCATAGCTGGACAAATTCAACAACCTCCCAGCTATGTTTCTTTCCTTAATCAAAAAACATCTAAATGTTTTCCTGCATGCTTGGAACTATCCTAGAAGCTGGATGCTAGGGTCGATAACAATTGCTCCCTCCCCTCACGCAGCCACAATTTTGGAAAAAAATCAGTTGTACTGACAATACACAAGCATACACGTTATGACCTGTAGGCCAAGAGCGTCACCTTCCACCCAGCTTTTAGGATCTAGGGCTCTGTCCTATTTCCTTTTTGCCTGACAACTTAATTCCTGAAGCCCCTGCCAACAAACACTCCCAGGAACTCTGGTTACAGACTCTTTTGACTCCCAACTACATACCTGAGAGCATCTCTCCCTCTACCTGTTCCCAACTCCAACCCCAGCCTGTCTCTCTGTGCTGCGCACTTCCCTAGATATCCATTCCTTTTGCTGCTCTTCCCCGACCCCACACTCTCCAGACGTCTGTGCTCTGAGATCTGAGCTCCTCAAATCCAAGTGAAAGGAAGGAACCACGTTCATAATCAGCAGACTGCTCAGAATGCTGGAGACCAGTGACCGCACAAAGGCTGGGACCGTGCGCCGCAACCTCGTGCTTAGAGCTGGGCACTCTCTCCCCAGACAATGCTGGAGAAACAGACAGTGTTTTGTGCTTTTGCATTGGTAGTTCTAGACTCCACCTTTTTTTTCTTTCCACAAATCATTAGATTCTAGCTCTCTTGTACTTTCAGTCATGCTTTGGCTAGATTAGCTCCTCATTTTAACTTCTTGTTCTTGATTTGTTAAGAATTAACAAGTGCGGCTTAAGAATTCTGCAGAGAACTGACATGATCTATCGTGCAGATTGAACTGGTTATGGAGGAGGGGAGGCTGGAGACATTCCTGATCGTCACGACTGAGGGTGCTGCTGGACTGCAATGAGGAGAGGTCAGGGAAGCTTCCAAACCCGCTGCAACGCACAGGACAGACCTCAACAACAACAATCTATCTAGCCTTAAATGTTGGTAGTGCTGAAGTTGAGAAACCCTGGACTACAGTATGTTCAAGAGGCCAAGAAAGGTAACTAGTTCTCACTTGGGCAGAGGTTTGTCTCCACTCTCTGAAGTTATCACTAACAGCTCTAATGATTTGGCTGAGCTTAAGGGCTGAGCTTCTGTTTGCAGGCCTTTACACATCCGTGCCTTACAGTTCAAAGCTATTGCTCACTAAATACACCATTAACCGGTTATACCTAACTGGCCCACATAATCTGCAGACCACTCCTCATTGTGCACACACGAAGGCTTTACTTGTTTGGGAGTTGTTGCCACATTTTTTGTTTGGGATGTTGAAAGTACTGAGAAAGAGGAAAACGGCAGGAAGAAAAGTGGAAGTAAAAAATCTTACATGGAGTGAAGATCCACTAGGTTTGTGATTCCTTAAAATTTTACAAGTGAGACACAACAGAAATGAATAAATAGATTCTACTTTGGATATGAAACATGCCATCTTGGTTTAGGAGTTTCCTTTCTTCTTTCCATAATCAGGAGCTAGAGAGAATGAAAGTCATAGAATTGTAAGACATAAAAAATGGACAATTATTGTGTTATAATAAAGAGAGGTGGGATTAGGTTCTAGGGTTAGGGTGGAGTGGGGGTGCAGGGAGATAGAGTCTCTTGTGGAACCCCCCCCCCCCAAAATCTGACTCTTCTGACTTCTGGTGTCAATTGTCTCTTTTCCAATTTAACCAAAAGAAAAATTTGAGAATTTGAAATGAGCTCTGGGAATGTGGGCCTTCTAGGACCACACCGAATGTAGCCCAGAGTGCTGATTTTGACTCTAGGAGACAGCCATGGCAGGTTCTGAGCTTAAGAGGGATTGTCGCGCAGATGATGTGAGTTAGAAAAATAATATTATAGGAAGAGTATGAATAAGAGAAGAAATGTTTTGAAGAATTATAGATTTATCATTCATGGGCAAGTACCAACTTATGAAATGGTTGTGCTCTTACAAGTTCATCTGACTACTGGAAATGACAGAGTGGAGGGAAATAGAAGTAACACATTGATTGCTGGGTAGGACCTTCAGAAACTCAATGCTCACATTTTAAAGAAGAAAAAGATGGCTCAGAAAAGTCTATCACCTTGCCCAAGATCACTCTCAGAGTTAGAAACAGAGGCCAATCTTAGAATTCCCCCAGCCGTCCACTAACCATCCTGTGCTGTCTCTGGGCAGGAAGGCAGTAAAATAATTACATAATGACAAGGTGGAGCACAGGGGCAGGGGGCCAGCTGTCCAGATGACTGGGAGGTGGGAGGGAGAAGAGGACGTGAAGGCTGGAGGGAAGGAACATTCCCACAGCAAGGGCAGAAAGGGCCCTGCCTGGTCTGGGTCCCATCCTACCTGCAGAAAACAGTGCAAGTGCACACTGAATGCGGTTTCCTACACTTGGGCTGCTGATACCTTTGATTGCCCAGAAGTTTCCGTGTACAAGGAGAGAAATGACAACAGATGGGGAGTCTGCAAGATCTTTCCAAAAGGTTAGCATTCCTCAGAGCCTCATCACTGTTTCCTCGGCCCACAAGAATTCATTAATTTGACAAGCATTTATAAAACTCCTATTTTGTGCTATGTGCTGCCCCAGGTCTCATGAGTCTAGCGGTGAATGAAAGACAAGGTGCTTTCTTCTTTGAAGGCTGCTGTCTAGAGAGACAGACAAAAAGTAAGCAAATAAATATGATCATTTCTGATCAATAATATGGAGGAATACGAGTGACTGGAGGATCAACTTGAATTCGGGTGGTCAGGAAAAGCCTCTTTGAGATGACGTTTGGGCCGAGAACTCCCAGACAAGAGCAGCTATGCGGGAGCCGGAGACCGAGGTGTCCGGGTGGAGGGCAGAACTCAGCAACGGCTCGCGGACAGGATCAGAGAGCGCACGGACCGGCGTGGCAGCGGCTGTCGCCGCGTGAGCAGGAGGAGCGGCTGACACGAGCGCAGGAGTGAGCCGGGCCACCTCAGACTGACGCATGTGCTCATTCGACAAACACTTACGAAGCACCTACTGCGTTCGGGCCACTGCTGAGGATACAAGAATTAAACTAAGAAACCCCCAGCTCAAGGATGCCGTCCTGAGAGGAACTTGAGAATTTCGTGGGGATGACAGAATACCCGACCCCATTCTGCGGGCGGTCAGAAGGACCCGCTCCAGACAGCACCGCAGAGCTGACACGACGGGACAAACCGTTCGAAGTCGCGGGGTCTGAGGTCAGAGGGCAGGAGGTCAGGCCTCCCCGGCCGTGAGTCACCTGGCCCACCTTTCCCCGCCGCCGGCCTTCTCGGCCTCGGCGGCTGGGGCAGGGCTGCAGGAATCCCCCCGGCCTAAACCCGTTGCACCCAGAAAACCCAGGCAGGGGAGCCCCGAGACCGCGGCTCTGATTAGCACCTGATTCACCCAGGCAGTCGGGGCAGGGCAGCCACTGCTGGTAACGGGCCCCTCAGCCGCCCCGGGGGAAAAGGCCGGAAGGGACGCGGGGACGCGGGGCCCGGCCCGCCCCTCCCCCACCGCCACGCCGGCTCCGAGGCCCGCGCAGCTGCGGGGTCTCGCGGCGCCTGCGCGTCCCGCCCGCCCCGCCCCGGCGCCGGCCTCGGGCCCCGGGAGCCCGACTGCGGGTCCCGGCGCCGGGGGCAGGGACGCCGGGCCTGCCCGGTGCGCTCGGGGGCGGAGACCCGCCGAGCGAGACCATTTCCCGGCAGCGGCGCGGGCGCCTGGGCCCTGCCCCGCGGGAAGTTCCGGGGCGGCCGAGCGGAAAGCTCGGCTTCCCGAAGCGCTCGGCGGGCGGCTCCCGCACCGC
>RJWJ010025227.1:0-24111 GCA_004363605.1 Indri indri
CAATTCATATTTGTGCAATTAAATTATACTAGTGTTCCTTTGGGAAATTACAACCAGCTTTAGGACAGTGCTTCATGATATTTGTCCAGAAATATCTTGTGGCAGAACGACTAGACTGCAATAAGTGTGGTATTCACCCACCCCTTAGTGGCTGGAATGAGCTTCCATATTACTCACACTTATTCCTCAGTATTCACCCGAAAAGAGGTTATAACTCTGTCGAATCATTAGAAGAAAGGATAAAATAATCATGATCATCAAAATCATGATTATTGTTATAAACAACAGACAGTATTCTAAGCGTTTTGTATATACATCGTTTCATATGCATCACAAAGCTGTGAAATATGCACTATCTCTATTGTAAAGATGAAGACACTGAGACAAACGGAGGTTAAGTGACCTGTCCGAAGTCACAGAGTCGGTTAGGAAATCCAACCCAAGCTGTCTGACTGCAGAACTCAGGAACATGAATAGCTCGCCACACCATCTGCTGTTGGAACAGGACAGGGTGCCCTGTATCGGGACAGAAAGCTCCCAACAAATGCCCTGTCTCTGCTTCCTGCAATGTCCTAAAGGTCCGCAGAGTCCCGCAGTACCCCTTAGGCCTAGCAGACAACTTTTTTTGTAAACAACCGTTACTTATTTGTAAACACAAAATAACATTTTTGGTTTTTTAGTTGTTTTTTTTTTTTTTTCCTTTTCTGTTGCTAGCCTGGACATTTCCCAAAACTTGCTAGTAGCATACCAATCAGATCAATTCCATTTCAAAGAACTGACTCATAATTGCTTTTTCTTAGTATTGTTCACCCGGCATGCAGTCTTCCTGCTCATCTCAAATGGGATGAGAGTCAGCAGTCTGCATTTTAGGCTGCAGTATGCTCTTTAAATCGAAAAAGTTCACTGTACTGTGATTTGTTGTGGCGAGCTGTGCCTATGCTCAGCTATGCTGAGTTGTGTTGTGCTGTGTTGTCTTGTCTCATCTTGTCTTGTGTTACTGACATAGTAAAAAAAAAATAGATTTCATTGCAGTAAGAAACGTCTTCTGGGTCATTTGAAAGTAGTCATTGGAAATTCCTTTTCCAACACTGAGGATGGGAAGCTGCCGAGGTCAGTAAACGCACAATGCCCTAGTGTTGTTTCTGGGCACGCAAAATACCTCCCTTCTTTTTTCTTTCTTTCTTTCTTTTATTAATCTCATATTTCTTCCTTGTGTACACACTCAAAATAGCATCCTAAAGTGACAGGATCACTTCCCAATACTCTCCAACGAACCTGCTAATAAGGATCCAGGCAGCCTCAGTGACCCTCTCTTCCTGGCATCTTCTCACCAGACTAGAAACGACAGATTTCACTGATACGAAAAGCAAGCACTTTTGCAAAGGAAAACATTTAAGGGATGTTTGTACAAAATAGTTCCAAGAGGGAGCTCTTAAAGGGGAGATATCCAAAGTATTAAATTTGTAGCATACATCCTCTGACCTTTCCAGTGATTTGTTTAATAATGACTGTGGCATTTTTGCTGCTTAATTAAATGAGAAAAAAATTCTAAAAGTCTTGTCCAGTCAATATTAACTAATGTTTGCATAAATTTGAAAATCTAATTTAAGCAATTAATATTATAATAACAAGGATGACTCTTGAATTAAGGAATGTTCATTTGAGCAAAATGAGGCGGTGAGGGTGGCCTGTCCATTGTTGCCAGTTTCTGTTTCTTTTAGGATTTTGCAAATGGACAGCATGCACATGTTGGCCCAGTTTCCATCTCCTTGGTAACTAGGATCAAACTGATGGAGGATTGTGACTCCATTAAGGTTCAAGGTCCTCAAGAAGAGCATACTCGGGCCTCTGAGAGTGTGCCTGAGAATTTACTTCAAGGAAACGAGAAATAACGCCAAGGAAACTGTTTCTTATTCATATCCTGCCCCTTGGTGTTTTCAATGCTCCACCTTACTTTCTATCCAAATATTTTACAGAATTATCTTTAACTAAAAGCCAATGAAATAAAGTAAACAGGCAAGTATGGAATGAAACAGGAGCCTAGTAGTTAGAAGGAACTGCTACTCTATTTATTTTCTGTTTCTGATAGATTTAGGGGTACAAGTGGGTTTTGATTACATGGATGAATTGTATAGCGGTGATGTCTGAGTTGTTAGTGTGCCTGCCACCAGAATGGTGTACATTGCATCCGATAGGTAGTTTTTCTTCCCTAACCCCTCTTTTACTCTCCTCCCTTCTCGTATTTGGTTTTCCATTCTTGCATTACTTCACTTAGAATAATGATAATGGCCTCCAGTTCCATCCAAGTTGCTGCAAAATACGTTATTTCATTTTTTACAGCTGAGTAGCATATATACCACATTTTCTTTATCCACTCCTCAATTGATGGGCATTTAGGTTGATTTCATATCCTTGCAATTGTGAATTTGTGCTGCAATAAACATATGATTGCAGGTGTCTTTTTGATATAATGACCTCCCTTCCTTTGGGTAGATACCCAATTGTGGGATTGCTGGATCAAATAATGGATCTACTTTTAGTTCTTTGAGAAATTTCCATACTGTTTTCCATAGCAGTTGTACTAATTTACATTCCCACCAACAGTGTATAAGAATTTCCTTTTGACTGCATCCATACCAACATCT
The DNA here is from genome assembly GCA_004363605.1 of Indri indri. NCBI lineage: Eukaryota > Metazoa > Chordata > Mammalia > Primates > Indriidae > Indri > Indri indri. The sequence continues at coordinate 2,646 of RJWJ010025227.1, forward strand.
ATCGTTTTTCAACTTTTTAATACTGGCCATTCTGACTAGGGTAAGATAGTATTTCATTGTGGTTTTAATTTGCATGTCCCTGATGATTAGCAATGTTGAGACTCATATGTTTGTTGGCCATTTGTGTCTCTTCTTTTAAGATGTAGGACATCAAAGATGGAATTTTCCCCAATGAATTAATGACTAAAATCTACTTATTTTTGTAAAACCTTTATACGCATCATCTTATTCGCTCTCCAAAATAAAATAACTGTGAGGTATTTGGTAGGAATAGTAGTAATAGTACTAGCTGCATTTCCTTTTGAACAGAGGAGGAGATTGAGGCTTTTTGGGGAAAGGTACAATGGTTTTCTCAAGGTGCCATGGGATTCGTACATGGGCATTTCAGGCCCAAGTCAATGACATCAAATCAGCGACACCCTACCACCTCCCACCACCACCATCAAGGCCAAGTGGTGTATGCAGTGTCTCTTGGATTTTACTGTATTGGTGGCAGCCCATGCTGTGTCCATTACCCATGGCTTTCAAATCTGGACAGCTCTGTAGAGACAGCTTGTGATGAGCTTGGGTCCCCTGAGCTGAAATTGCTGAGCCTCCCTCCTTCTCAGCCCCCTCTCACCCACACTGTGTTCAGACGTTCCACGGGGTCCAAGCCAGCAGGAAGAGCAATTTCTCTGCTCCTTAACTGACATTCCTCAATCCCCTACTTGGTACATTGCTTCAGTGAATTTCACAGGGGATAGATTTTTAAGGTTTTAAAATGATTTGTTCTAAACTTCTTGTGTTTAATTTATAATATTTCTTAACATCACAGTGTGAAAAGCATTACAAACAATAAAGCAATTACTTTTCAAAATCTTTTCAAACCAGTGGCATGATTATCATAAGCTCACACACACATAGGGCTGACAACCTAATAAAAAACCCTTTAAAAAATATGTCAAAAGTTTGGGAAAAGGAGTTGACTTTCAGGTCTCAGTAAACTAAAAGTCTTTATGGAATTGTTTTATTGGCCAAAAAGTAATTCTGTATTGACATGAATTTGGACAAGGTTAACAAAAGATTTTTCAATCACCAATTTAACTTCAGGGCATTTGCATTAAGACAAATGGGAAATAATAGCTTTAAAGTTTAAAAAACATGTATTCTGCATGAATGGCAAATTGTTTAATGAGAAGGAAAAAAACATTCCAATAAAATTCCTGCTTCATTTAATTCAGGGTCCAAGAAAAACTAAACTTTCTGAGATACTTTCTCCTTATTCAATAAACATCTCAACTTAAACTTTTCCTCCAAACACTGGTATTCACATTTAATTACTTTTCCTTATCCTTTTAAAAGAAAGACATGGTTTTAAGGGAAAACTCAATATGAGTTATATTTTGTTCGTTAACATTGATCGCTCATATTCTTAACTTCACATATGCCATTGTAAAGTTAATTCCAATTCAGTGGTTTCAGAAAAGAATTTCTGTTGTTGACAATAACTACTAATCATCCTTCCACATAAAAATAAAATATGTACAGGCATTTTTTTAGGCTCTCATAACATTATGTAATGGAAATAACTTTTCAAATCTAATTTTTGAGCTTCGTGATCATAAAATTACTTACCATTGAGGGGAATTCTAGCTTTCTGTATTAGACAGATATATTGCTCACAGAAATAGATAATCACAGGCTAAAAAATGTTAGAAGCAGTAAAAAATTAATGGTGACCATGCCTGAAAGTTTTTGAGAAGGAGAATGTTATACTGTCACTATTCTGCTTGCCTATCCATCCAACAAAATAACTCCAGTTCAGTGTGTGTTCTGACGTACCCTGTGGTGGGATGCACATGGTCAACACTGGTGGAATTCACATAGGAACCAGTGCTGCCCAAACTCCTTTTCTCAGTAGATGAATGAGAAAGATGATTTCTACTTCACAAGAGCAGAAACCATCAGGAGACCGCAACCTTCTAACATCAAACCTACACACTTTTTGGAGCTGAAACATGTCTGTTTCTTCCTGTTAACTATGGAGGAAATGTCCCTTCTCCTATCTCAAGTCAGTCCTTCAACTATGTTGACACCCATTTTTTCTTGCTTGTGCAGGATTCTTATTTGCGTTATCAAATAACTCTTCTTTTCCTATATTTTTCTTCTCTCCCTGCTTAGTGATTTCACTTCATTATCATTGATGCTGCCAGTCGCTTCTCTATTTCCTCTCCTTTAGACAAAATCGTCAAAATAATTGTGTTTTCTTGACTCACTATCTTCATTTCCTCACCTCCCTACACTCAACCCTCTACAATCTGACCTACAACCCCTCTCTCTACCAAAATGACCCTACAGAGTTTGTCAGTGACTCCAGGTACAATAAATCTAATGGAAATTTTCGGGTCTTCATCTCAACTTTATTTTTAAATTTTCTAATTGAAATTGTATATATGTAAGGTATACAGCACAATGTTTTAATACATGTATACATCATGAACTTACTACCCATGTACATCATGAACTTACTACTAGGCAAGCTAATTAACATATCCATCACCTCACATAGTTACCTTTTGTGTATATGTGAGAACACTTAAGATCTACTCTCTTAGCAAATCTTGAGTATATGATACAATGTTATTAACTATAGTCTCTATGCAATACATCAGATATCTAGGACTTTTTCATCCTAACTTTGTACTCTTTGACCAATATCTAACCATTTCCACACTACCAAACTCTGCCCCTGGTAACCAACATTCTACTCAACTTAACCTTTCAAGAGACTGTCCACTTTCCTTCGTAAGACATTCTCATCTGTTGGCACTGACGGTACTACATAATATTGGTTTTCTCTGTTCACTTCCCAGTTTCCTTGGCTAATCCATCCTCCTCTGCCTAACATTTTAGTATTTTTTTTATTTTATTATTTATTTATTTATAAACAAAATCTTGCTCTGTTGCCCAGGCTAGAGTGCAATGGTATCATCGTAGCTCACTCCAACCTCAGACTCCTGGGCTCAAGCAAACCCCCTGCCCCAACCAGCTGGGACTACGGATGCACACTACCACACCTGGCTAATTTTTCTATGCTTTTTAGAGACAGGGTCTCACTATGTTGCTCAGGCTTGTCTCACACTCCTGGCCTCAAGCGATCCTCCTGCCTCGGCCTCCCAAAGTATTAGGATTAAAAGCATGAGCCACCATGCCCAGCCTGCATAACCATTTAAATAAGGTTGCTCCTCAGGAATTAAACACAGCCCCCCCTCCATCTTTATTTTCACTCTACACACTTGTTTAGGGAAGCTCACAGCTTCAAACACCATACCGGTGTCAGTGAGTTCCAACTTAAATATGTAGCCCAGGCTACATCTTTTCTTCCAGTTCCGGTACCAATACACCCAACTGCCTACCCAACATAAAGCTCTGAGGGCTCATTAAATTGGGATGTCCCAAACCAAACTTGGGATCTTCTCCCCTATACCTGGCCTTCCTCCAGCCTTCAATACATTCTTCACGCTACAGGCACAGTAAGTTTTTCAAAACGTAAATCTGTCTGTTTCATTCTCTAGCTCAAAACTTTGTCATGGACTCCCATTGCTCTCATGATGAGGAGCGAAATACTTCATGTGGTCTGTGAGCCTCTCTGTGATCTGGCCAAGGCCCGTCTTGCAGTGCCTCCTCCTCCTCTTTCTTTCCACTCCAGCAACGCCATCCTTTTTCTGGTTATTCTCTGCCAGTTGCACAGCACTCTCTGTTTTTCCTTCATTGCAGTTATCACAATATTTACACATGTCTTTCTTGAGTATTTGATTCTCTCTCTCTTTCTACTAAAAGACTGTTCCCAAAATCAGGGCTAGAAACATGAATATTTTTTATTCAATATTTTATTCTAAAGCATCTTGCATCTACACACACCTACTGGATGAATGTCTGAATTAGATATGTTAGCTTTTTGAGTCATCCGTTGTGGGAATAGAGGAGCTAACCTAGAATGGGAAGAGAAGTGAGTCAAAGGCAGAACCCAGAGAGAGCTGACGTTGACGAGCGCCCAAGGAAGAATGTGTGGACTATGTAATTTAGTAGGAAATTAGATTGATACGGAAACTTTATTTCTGGCAAGGTAATTTCTTAGCATTGGTTATTTCTTCCCAGTTGTATTTGTTTCTCCTATTATAGTAACAGAACTGAATATAAAATCTCAAGAAAGGATAATCTTTTATCCTTTCCTTATGGAGGACTCACTTCATAGCCTGAGGTTAAGCAAATACCAATTTCATCTGCTTTCATTGACAAGAAATTGTCATTGAGTTTCTCTCCTTAGACTCCCCAACGCATGGTTCCCTCAGGGACTGGCAGTGCAGGTATTTTGTGCACATCTCTGCCAGGTGCAAAGGCTTCACTCTGAGAGGCTGGTAGGACTGCAGGTAAAATACCCATTTAGATGAAGCAGGCTGTGACAAGCCTCCCTCTGCTTTCTAAAAGTCACGCTTTATCCACTCCTGCATTGAAGGGCATTTAGGCTAATTACACATCTTTGCAATTGTGAATTGTGCTGCAATAATCATTCAAGTGCTGGTGTCTTTTTGATAAAATGGCTTCATTTCCTTTGGGTAGATACTTAGCAGTGAGATTGCTGGATCAAATGGTAGGTCTACATTTGTTTCTTTGAGGAATCTCCATAAGTATGAAACCATAAAAAGTCTAGAAGAAAAGGTAAGAAAAACTCTTTTGGACATCAGCCTCTGAAAAGAATTTATAACTAAGACCCCAAAGGCAAATATAACAACAACAAAAATAAATAAATGGGATTTAATTAAATTAAAAAACTTCTGCACAGCAAAGGAAATAATCAACAGAGTGACCAGACAACCTACAGAATGGGAGAAAATATTCACAAACTATACATCTGACAAAAGACCAAGATCCAGAATCTACACAGAACTCAAACAAATCAGCAAGAAAAAAACAAATAACCCCATCAAAAAGTAGGCAAAAGACATGAAGAGAAGTTTTTCAAAAGAAGATAAACAAATGATCAACAAACATGAAAAGATGCTCAACATCACTAATCAGGGAAATGCAGATTAAAACCACAAAGAGATACCACCTTATTCCTATCAAAATGGTCATTATTAAAAAGTAAAAAAACAATAGATGCTAGCATGGATGCCGAGAGAAAGGAACACTTATACAACTGCTGGTGGGACTGCAAATTAGTACAACCTTCCCTTTTAAATATACAAAACACAAAGGATCTGATTATACTCCCTTTCTATATATTAAGCAGGGTTATTGTACAGCCTCACCCATCAGAAAGAATCTACATCGATGATCCCCGTGGCTCTTACCTTTCTCCAGGAGTGTTGTCCGCAATTCCAGGAAGACCAACACCCATCCTTGAAGATGGGCAATGCTCTTGCAAAATTCCAAGGCATGTGTTTCTGGGTCTTCTTTCAATGTAGGTAAAAGGACAAATGTAACTGCAAGCCACTACATTAATAGAGGAGACACTTAAATCAAATAAAACTAATCACACTGAGCCCACATCTCACCATTCACCAATGAACTTGATACGGACTTCTTAACACCTTCATGTCAGGCAAAGCCTGCCTCTCATTACTTTCATCTCCCTGGGTAATGCCTAGTGGTAAAACCACCCATTTGGGCTAATTTTTAAAATTATATATAAGGCTGAATGGACCAAGGTAGTATGTCCTGACCCATAAATTTAACCATAAACTATTCGTTTTTAAAATATTTTTATCTCATTGGTGTTAGCATGACCTCTTATACCTAAATAATTCATAGCTATCTATATATGATTTTTTAAAAAAAAAGGTTGCATTAGTCAGACTTTTCATCATGAGCAAAACCAGTGGGAAGATTTTTCAATTCATCTCAAGCCACAGCTAATGTTTTGATGAGAATGAGGCAAAATGATAATTAAATGAAATAAGCCCAAATCACACATGGCTTATGTCGTAGGATTTTAGTGCAGTAAGGGGACTTTGAAAATGATCAACAAAGATGCTTTTATTTTTCAGCTGAGAAAACTGAGACCCAGAGAGGCAAATGCACAAGATTACACAACTAACTAGTCATCCATCCAGCAACACATTAGTTGACAACTCTTACGTGCCAGCTCTGAAGTGGGAAGTCCAAGGGTGAATAAATTGTACACAGAGGAGTCCACTGTCTTCATCAAAGTTGGAACTAGACCCAGGTCTCCTCAGTCCTAGGGCAAGGGTCTCTCCTTCCCAGAAAGACAAGACTATTGGAAGGGCTCTTTGGGACATCAAAGTGGAAAGCCATTTAACGCCTGATCGTATGAGTAAAAACCCACCCAAACCCACACTCTGAGAGTTTCACTCTCCATCAAGGAGTCACTTACACACAAGCAGACTAACAACCTCTGTTTGAAAACAAGGAAAATTTGGGAAATTAATTATTTCCAAAGTCATACAAATAACATTCAATGCAATGGTATTATCAAATCCCCACATGACTTTAAATGCTTTCTCCTTCATTTCAAGCCACTGCTAAATTATCTGTGCCCTGGAGCATGAAAATGCAGTGCATAAATCAAAAACAAGTCAGGTTTTTTTTTTTCCTATGCTAGTGCAGAAATGTCAATTTGCCACATCATTTAGCAGGAGAGAAGAAAGCTCCAGATGGGATACAAGGAAGCCCAAGCAATGAGCTTTTTCACTTGGGGGTGAGGAGTATTTCTGACCAAGGTGAATTCCTTACAGTTTTAGAGAAAGTTCTTCACATGTAGGTAAAGTGTGAGGTCAGAAGAACTGCCTCCCCTTCCCAGACAGTCTCAGTTTTGATTTCAATTGTGTTTACTTCTAATTTTCTCCCAACCACTGACCCGCTTCGGCTACCCAGAACGACATCATCACCACTGTCACCGTGTTGTTTCCTTTTATTTGTTTATTTATTTATTTTTACAACGTTTATTTGTTCGTTTGATTTTAGAGATAGGGTCTTGCTCTGTCGCCCAGGCTGGAGTGCAGTGGCCCAATCAGAGCTCACTGCAACTTCGAACTCCTGGCCTCAAGCGATCCTCCCACCTTGGCCTCCCAAACTGCTGGGATTACAGGTGTGAGCCACTGTGGCTGGCCTACAACTTACTGATGGCTTCCCATGCTAAGACAAAATCGAGACTCCTTATCTTAGTGCGCATGAATCTCTGTTTTCACACTGCACAGAGGAAAATCCACACGCACCCACCAATATAGGAAGCAGCTGCAAGAAGCTATTTGCTTCTATGGAAAAATCCTTAGGCTGGCACTTAGAAGAGCTGAGTTCTGGGTCCACGTATGACAGGAGAGCTAAATTATTCGTGCCTGTACTCTCCCTCCCAGAGCCTCGCACAGTAGAGGAGCTGATGCTCCCTGTCTCCCCACCTGCATACTGCTGATTCCTTTTTCTAAGTGTTCATTCATCTTCTTGGTTCATCCATTCTAGAGTAGCCACCTTCTACACCATGCATCTTATCCCACTCAAACACCATCAACTGAAACTCGAATTCCACCTCTGCATGGCTTCAACTCTAGTGACATTGGCCTCACCCTGCTCTGAAGTCCTAGCCCGTTCTATTTGCCTCACATATTTTGTCACTTGATTACATAGTGACTCATATTAGTCTTTGGGATTTTTGTGTGTGCGTTATTATTTCTGAATTGCTTCACTGTGTTTGCCTTGACGCTCACCTAAGTCTTGAACTCCTTCTCTAAACAGTCAAAAGTCCTAGTTTCTTGCCCCAAATCTTTCTCAACTACTCCCAACTAGTCTGAGCAAAACCAGTGATCCTCCATGTTCTCATATAAAAAATAAGAGATCTCTAAAATGGTTTCTAGCTCTAATAGCCTGTTAAGTCTAAGATTTTATTTATTGCTTAGAAATTCAGATTTGTCTTTTTGGATTTTATTATTACTCCTTTCAATTCCCTACACAATCGTAGTGTATAATAGATGCTTAATCCAGGAGGAAATTTGACAGAGGTCAGTGAGATTATTTCTCTGGCTACTCTTTGTGGAAGTGGCCAGAATTCCAAGGGTTAAAATCAGGTACCTTTGGAAGTAACCCTCAACGACTAAGGCCTTTGCTACTAAGCTAAGAGCACCAGAGATTTTTCTTTCTTTTTTCCTCCTCAAAGCATGGGAGAAGATGATACGAGAGCAGCTCAGTATTTGTTGGAAACAAAAAGCTTCCAAAAAAAATCTGTCTTTGGAGCTAATAATTTTCAACCAACAAGAAGCAATTCCCCTACTGCCAAACGGCAGGAATCTTTTGTCTCTTTAAATAAAGAGAAATGCACGGCATGTCGCAGGACAACCTGACCCAATTTAAGAAGAAATGAAATGATCAACAGTTTCAGTTTGCAATTTGGAGCCAAAGAGTAAGATCTGATCATCCTGGCATGTTCTTCATTTTCTGCTTGAGGAAAAAATAAAGGACATTTATGAGAATTGTCCTCTGCTATTAAAGTGAGATGATTGCTTCAGCCTTTCTACAATGTTTTGTAATATTAATTTTTCACTAATGACACTTTCAATATACTCTGTGATAAATGCCTGCCAAAGTCTTGCTCTCACTAGTGTCGATGTGTGGGATCGTAATGAGCATGACCCGAGTCTCTCGCACAGATTGGAATCATCCATTACCCGACCCCGTGGCCAATTTGCATCTCTGATCCACAAGCCTTTTTTTTCTTCTGCCAGCTGTTACCTAAATTTGTCCTTGCAACCATTTTCATCAGTTCTGGAGCAACAGTCTCACTTTGCAGGTAAGTGAATAAAGAAAGGTTACGTGCTCTCCACCAAGGGATATAACATAAAGGCCATGGTCAGCTTGCAGGGGAGACTCCTAGTGGGAAACCCTACATGGCCTTTTGAACTTGTGGCTCCCCCAGTCACAGACATCAGCCTAAAAGCTAGTTGTTGGCAGGCTTCTGCTGAATTTGGAGGCACTCTACTTTATATTTTGTCAACACCAACTAATTCAGATGGCTCTGCAAAACTGAGGCTTTGAAGTTTAAACAACAACAAAAAAAAGCAACCTTGAATACATTCTCTTGCTCTGAGTCTAATTTATCATTTATCTGCCAGACTAAGAAAGAAAGAAAAAGAAGAGAGTAAGAAATGAATGGAGTGGGAAAATACTGGCCAGGTTCTCTGGAATAGCCGGCACCCACTCAGAAATGAGAGCCCCAAACCACGTGCACTGATAAAACATGAGCTGCTGCCTGTCCTTAAGTGAAATGCATAGAAATATTTGAAATCTGTCTGATTTCATCATTTCATTCATTTATTCATTCATTAACAAGCATTCATTGCCAGATATTGGGCTCGGTGTAGGGGATACATGTGTGATTAATTATTGCTCAGAGAATCTCTTATCTGTAAGCTCCATGAGATGAAGTCTCTGCTATTTAGTGTTATATCCCCATGCCTACCATAATACATGACAGAGAGTATGTCCAGTGAAAGAGATATTGAGAAAAAGAAAGAGAGAAAACAAGAAACTTAGGGTAGTAGAGAGCTAAGTTCTATCTCCAGCATCTCAGAAAATATCTGACCCAGAGTAGGGGCTCAGTGAACATTAGTTGTTTATCCATATAGTGGAATTACTATGATTTATTTCCAAAGCACTTACTACACTGTATGTCTTGAGTCATTTGTGTTTAGCCTGGATAAAAATATCCTAACACAAAAATTTTATGTTCTATTGATATTTGTTTAGAGGGACGTGAACACAGTTAGCAGCTACTGGTCTTTATTGTATGTTTTTGTAGGTGCACAGATATGTTTTGGCAAAATCATTTAACTAGTACCACTTGTAGGAAAGGTTGTAACGAAGGTAAAAGAACAAGAAGGCTGCTGGCCCATGGGGGATGGAAGGCAGGAAGCAGAAGGGCTGAGGAGGAGCCTTCAGGGCACATTTTTATTGTTTAAGCTAAATTCCCAGAACATAATCCACCCAGTGCATAAGCATGTATTGAGGCCTTGCTATGTTAAAGACGCTGAGTTAGAAGGACAGACCCTGCACTCACAGAACTTGTACTCACAGAACCTGTGGTTGCAAGGGACCTGGACTGAGGAAAATTCAATTAAGATGCTCTGAAGGCTGGACGCCATGGCCCATGTCTGTAATCCCAGCACTTTGGGAGGCCAAGGTGGGAGGATCGCTTGAGACCAGGAGTTTGAGACCAGCCTGAGCAACATAGTGAGATCTGTCTCTACAAAAAATTTAAAAATTAGCTGGCCACGCTAAAGAGACTGGATCTTACCCTCAGGACTATAGGAAGTGTCACTCGCCGCTGAGGTAAGCATAAAAACAGATGGGTAGCAAAAATGAAGTAGACCTGGCAAAGCCAGCTCCCTCTAAAGCATGAATGCAGACCCTTAAAATACTCAGGAGTTCACGTACCTAGCAAATACTGTCAGAGCACAGGAAGGAAGCAACATGGAGAACAGAGAAGTGGATATGGCCTGACCTTCAAACTTCTAACAATCTACAAAGCGAAAGTGGAGTACAGAGTAGTAACTGCCCCAAGAGGAGGGCAGATAAAGATCACTTACGAAACCAAATTAAGAAGGAATTACCTCCAACGGGGGGGTCAGAAAGTCCTTCATGGAGAAGAGGACAGGGAAAGCTCTAACCACGGTTCTCAAGCTTGAGTGTGATCAGAATCACCTGGAAGGCTGCTTAACCCAGCCTGCTGGGCCCCGCCCCAGACTTTCTGATTAAGTGGGTTTGGAGTACAGGCCTCCAAATTTGCATTTCTCACAAGCACCCAGACCATGCCCATGGTGCTGGTCCAGGGGCAAAATTTTGGTGAAGGCATCCCGCAAAGAGGAAACCGCATACGTAAAGGCACATAATCAGAAAAGTAAAGCGACATCCTTTTTACAATCAAATTGGCGTAGCATGTAAGACACATGAATCTGCAGCCGAGCCTTGAACAAAACGGGTTTCAATTGTGCAGGTCCCCTTTTACACAAACTGTTTTCGACAAATACAGTTGGCCCTCCGCATTCCTGTGTTCTGCGTCTGCAACCTGCGGATATACAGGGTTGACTTTTTCTATACGTGGGTTCAGAGCTGACTGCGGGACCTGAGTGTGCACAGATTTTCACATCCTCAGGGATCCTGGAACCAACGCCCTGCCGATACTGAGGTATGACTGTATAGGATACCGTCTGACACAACCTTGGTGAATTACCCAATCAACTCTAGTTAGCAAAGAGCAACTGTGCTAGAACAGTTATCAGGTTTAAGGCAATGATCAAAGTCAGAATAGCTTCCACATGGCCTGCATCTTTCCCCATAAACTGCCAACCCTTGAACCACCCTGGCTCGCTAGGTCTGCCTGCTTTCTAAACTGAAACAGCCGTTAGTACCAACCAGCCCAGCCTCACTGGAGTGCGTAACTGCTCCCTTCCCTCTAAATGAAAAAGAATTGCAAAACCTCTTTAGCTTAGTAAGGTTGGGAATTTTCCAAAGGAGTTTTAACAGGCAAATGCATACAGTTTTCATTTCATTAAAAAAAAAAAAAAAAAGGTCCAGTCCAAACAAAAGATTAGGTTGGCTGATGCAATTTTACAACAGTTTATAAGGTGTTTGCAAGGTGTTACAGATTGAATTATATCCTCCCCAGCAAAGGTATGTTCAAGTCCTAGCTCCCTGTCCCTCAGAACATGTTCTTATTTGAAAATAGGGTCTTTATAGAGAATCAAAATGAGGTCATTAGGGTAGGCCTTAATCCAGTATTGCTGGTGTCCTTGTAAAAGAGGAAATTTGGGCTAGACACAGTGGCTCCTGCCTATCATCCCAGCACTTTGGGAGGCTGAGGCAGGAGGATCGCTTGAGCCCGGGAGTTCAAGGCTGCAGTGAGCTATGATCACACCACTGCACTCCAGCCTGGGTGATGGAGCAAGACCCTGTCTAAAAATAAATACATAAATAAATACATGAATGAGGCCATTTGGGCAGATACACACAAAGGGAAGACTGTGTGAAGACACACAGAGTACAACCGCATGTGAAGGCAGAGGACTGGAGTGATGCCTCCATGAGCCAGGGAATGGCAAAGGTTGCTGGCAACCACCAGAAACTAACAAAGCCAAGGAAGGGTTCTCCCCTGCAGGTTTAAGAGGAAGCATGACCCTGCTGACACCTTGATCTCAAACTTCTGGCCTCTGGAACTGGGAGACAATAAATTTCTGGTGTTCTGAGTTAGCTAGTCAATAGCCCTTTGTTGGGGCAGCCCCACCAAACTGATACAGAAGGCAATTTCAAATTCTTTACATACACGCAGGCACACACCCACAGACACCACACACATCTTGGCGTTTGCCATTTTAAATCATATGTCCACATATTGCCCTCTGTTCTATTAAGTGGCCTTTGTAATCAGGGTAAGGACCTTCATTCTCAAATCCCAACTGCATGGAAAGCTTTGTATCATTTCAGCAAATGATAAAGAACAAGGATATATTTCCCCTAGGTTCTCGTATTCTTTCGATGACACATATGAAATTCACTGTTACCACACAATTGGTAACTGTTAAACTCAATGAAAGTTCAATCAACGGTGCAAGTGGCACCTGCTGCCAATCTCAGGCCTGCTCAGCTGCCAGTCACTTTGGCTATAAACTGTGTTCCTTCTCCCCACCTTGCCTTGCTCTTGGGTGGCAATTTCCGCCCACAGGTTTGCACAAATAATGAATAAGTGGACAGGAGCCACTTCGAGTGCCAGCTCGCTATGTCTGCAGAAACTATAAAACAAATTGCTTGAAATTACCAGAGTCAGGGGCTTCCCCTCCTGTTAGTATTTTAAAAGTGAGAATTAAAACCCATGATAATTACATGCTTTGATGACAGAAGTGGGATGTTAGAAGAGACCCTGCTGGTTTCTGGTGCTTAGAACTTGCTGTCACCGGCAAAGGCAACATGTCAACCCACATGGTCTAGAGAGGAGAGAGCACGGCTTACCCTTAAGTAGACTGGCACCATTAAGGATGGGAGAAGGGCATGCACTTCAACAGAGACACCGCATATGGGCCAGAAGACTCACGTCAATCTTATCTGTAAATTTCCACCTGAAAGTCCTTAATTTAACTCTTTGTCTTTCTTTCTGTAGCAATTTACTCCCCTACCTCTTTCTTAATCTCTTCATCCAATTCAACAGAGAGCAATGTCAATACACAGTTGACACTTGAACAACACAGGTTTGAACTCGTACGTGGATTTTCTTCTCCTCTGCCACCCCTGAAACAGCAAGACCAACCCCTCCTCTTCCTCAGCCTGCACAATGCAAAGACAGCAAAAATGAAGACCTTTAGGATGATCCGCTTCTGCTTAATGAATAGTAACTATAGTTTCTTTTCCTTATGATTTTCTCAACATTTTTTCTAGCTTACTTTATTGTAAGAATGTAGTATATAATACATATAGCATACAAAATACATGTTAGTCATCTGTTTGTTATCAGTAAGGCTTCTGGTCAACTATTAGCAGTTAAGTTTTGGGGGACTCAGAATTTATATGCAGATTTCCGACTGGACAGGGGTCAGGACCCCTAACTAACCTGTGCGTTGTCCAAGGATCAACTGCACGGGCATTCCTCGCTAAATGCAAGGAGCCATTCAGCTGAGCCTCCTCCTGCCTGTGCAAGGGAAGATGATTTTCTACTCATGGTGGTTGTGGCGGCAAAGAAAGGGGAGGAGAGGAGAGACAAAATCAGAGCAGAGCAGGTGCTGTGCAGACAGCACAGCAGACACTTGAGAGATGTGTTTTATGGCCATGGGCAGAGAGAGGAACTGAAAGAAGGGACCCAGAAACCCAGCGATGGAACCCATCGCCTGGCAACTGACTCCAGATTACAGTTCATTCTTGCTTGTTGAAAAGGAGAACCCTGTAAGTACTTGTAGTAAATTAAGTTTGACATCTTCTTTCAGAAGAGAAGTGTCCTAATTTCCACCACATGCCAAAAACAGCTGGAAGCCCCCAGCTGCTCCCTAATTACTGATTAGCATAACAATGGTCTAATCAGTCCTTCATATTTGAAGGGTAATTTTGATTATCGCCTTTTCACTCTCGAAGAGGGTTTCCTGCGGCCTTGTTTGCCTGGTACCTCACCCTCCAGTTAGGAGGATCCAGCTTCAGTCACAGCAGGGCAACCTCCATGAATGTCAGAGCTTGTCCCCAATGGCCAGAAGGCATTACAGCCAGCTCCTGTGCTATCAAAATATCGTGGCTTTCTAGAGAAATCCTTGGGTGTGCCCATATTCCCATTAAAGTGTACATTAGAAAACTTTGTGTAGGTAAGTCCCTGTTCTGTAGTTTAAATTAAAACATTCAAATGTGAACATGCCCAGAATGAACAAGGTTTTCTGGGAAATCAGTTTGCCTTTCCCCAGCAACACAGGCTGCCTGCCCTCCCTCCCTCTCAGAGGGACCCTGAGTGGCCGCATCAGCAGCTGAGAAATGGGAAGCGTAGCAGTCTGTGTGGGACTCCCGAGTAGCTTAGAAGAGGACACAAGGAGAATCCATAAATCTGCCTATGAAATGTGAATCAGATGAATACTCCAATAATTACAGGGCTTTTTGTATGGTTATGAATACAAAGCAGTTATGGTGCTTCATGTGCCGTTTGTAATTCCACTGAAACAATTTTTAAATGACCGGGTCAATCTAACATAAGAGAATCCAAAGAACAGCATTTGCCCTTCCAAATTCGAAGGGCAGAGCATTCATTTTAAGATAATAATGGTGGATAGGATGTTTTTTCTGTTGAGCCTGGAGCTCCTTGGGGTGGATCACACACTATCAATGCATTTTCTCATCCTGAAGTTGAATGATGATGTTCCTGGAAGATTTAGCATGGGAGTGAGTATGAGATCACCTAGGCTCAGCCCTGCTGGCATTATCTTGGGATCCATCCTTGACCCTCTGCAGCAACCGGGAGATGGGTGTGATCCTAGGTGGACTTCCAGATATCCCTACACGGTTCCAGACTTTTATGATTTTTCAGCTTCGTAAAGTAAATACAGGACCTTACTTGGGAATGCAATCCCACGAGTATAGGTTATCCCTTAGACTCCCTGTGGATCAAATGAGTGCATTGCTGGGCACCTGCCTTCTCTTTGCCACCCATCTCACCGTTACCTCCCAGGACAGTCTTGTTGATATTAGTGACGATGTAACAGGTAATTATCATGCAGCAAGCATTGTCATAAGCACTGTACATACATTATCTCATCCAACAAAACCTGTTAGTTGTAATAGTATCTCCCAAGGGAGGTAGGTTTATTATCCCCACTTTATACACGTAATGACTGTAACTCGGAGAGAGAGGTTAACAAATTGACAGAGTTCACAGAGTTTGTAAATGACTGAGTCAGAATTTGTATCCAGGTCTGTTCATTGCCCAAACCCATATAACCAGTATCCTATACTGCCTCCAAGTATTAGCAAAAGGTGTCACTCTCCTTGACTTTTGCAGCATTAGCAAGTCTAGTTGGAAGACTGACCTCAACTCCTAAGATATCTCACATAAGTCTAATCCTTATATTCTTTCTTATAAGTGCAATCACACAATATTTACTTGAAGGAAAAATACCTACAGGTTATGAGTTTAAGCTATTCTTAAAGGAAATGAGGTACCAGTGAGGTACCAGTGAGGTTTGCAAACTACATTTTCAAGGGGGTCAGCCCTAGGTCATGGCCACTGATGAAAGTGAATTCATCGATTCATTCATTACTCAGAGAACATCGAGTACACACCATCCAAGGAACTTGGGATACAATGACAAAGAAAACACAGCCCCTGCCTGCAAGTGCTTCCAGTAGGGAAACTGAGTAAGGAACAGGTGATCACAATCCAATGTGGTAAATCTTGTGAGTCGGTCAACAGGATGCGACAACCTAGTGGCGGGAACTAATCCAGGTAGAGGATGTCAAGGAAGTCACATCCCATCTCTGAGGGCAGAGTCCAGCATTCCCTCAATGTCATTGGTCACCAGGTGGTTAAATGAGTCACCCAGTTTCCCCAGGAAGACACATCCTTGTTTCTTCTTTTATTAGTTGATAGATTAGAGATACCTGGTTATACATTCTCAGTGCTTTGGCTAACATTTTGAGTCAACTCAGGAAAATTTTTCAGATGATAAATGTCAGGCTACATACAATCTGAAGACCACTGGGGACATTGGTGGGAGACAATAGAAGCCAGTTTTCATGCTCTCACCTCACCAGTGAGGAACGTATTCATCCACCCCTAATTCTCTTAGGATGCCTCTGTAACCTGGCCTGACACTCTGACCTAAAGAGTAGCCAAAGCGTGTAAATTGTAGTTTATAAAAAGGAGAATAAAAATGTGGAAAATAAGCAAATAAGAAACCCCAGTATCTTTATTGTTACCAAAAGTGTCCCTGAAGCCAAACAAAGAACAAGGACAAGTGGTTTGAAGAAAAGGAAAGAGAAGTTTATTAATTTGCTGGCAAATAAGGAAGATAGCAGACTCTCATCTTAAAGAACCATCATCCCCTGCTTTAAACAGAAATACAGTGTTTTTAAAGGGGGTTTTCAGCTTTGGACTATTGCTGTTTAACTCTAGCATCTCCGGTGAAGATGATCTCGTGATCTCTGTCGGGATCATTCTGCTGACCCATCTCCTGTGGTTTAAGATACTAGAAAGCAAAGAACAAAGAACACTCCTCTGCCCCTCTGATTACCAGCCTCAGGCAGGAATGCAGGTTTTAGTTCCTCAAAAAGGCCGAGGGGTTTTAAAGAGACAACTTATAAATCATTTTGCCCTTTTTCAGACCCTTACTTCTATTACATTATGAAAATATGTCTGAAACATGGGTAAATGATGAGATTTAAAAATAGCTATAAGAGGCAGGACTAGTTTGGGGAATTCATGTCCTAACCCACATTTCAGCCTAGATGGTATGAGGGAACCCAGTAAAACCATTACAGCAACTAAAAAAGCCTTGGAATTTGTCAAGACTGCTGTGGTAGGATTCTCTCTTATGACCAAGGATAAGATTCTAAATCAACTTTTCTCAGGAATCAAGTTTAAATTTTTCTGGAATTTCAAGCCATACTCCAACTGCACAGTGACATCTCATGAAAGCTTAGAAAAAGCTGAGAAGGTGACAAGGGTCTTTGCAGGCCCTGACTCTTGCCCAGTAATGTCGATTGAGCACTCACTGCTTGGCCAAGCACTATGCCCGACACTTAACATAGAATCTCTCACTTAATCCTCAAGAACGCCACTGCCAGGAGATAGTATTCTTGTCACCAAATTAAACACAGTAAAGCCAGACACCGAAGCCAAGAGTTTAAGAGGGAGAAGAGGAATCTTCACTGCAGGGCTCCATGGGAGGAGTACAGGCAGCTAACGCTTGAGACCCAAGCTCCCTGCTTCAAGCCAAGGCTGTTAAAGGCAGGCAGGCATTTCAGGCAGGCAAAAGTGTAAATCAATACATGGAGGTTATATATTGGCCTGACCCAGAAAGGAGGGATATTCTGAAGTGGGGAGGACGGCACAGGTGGATTCAGAGAGTCTTGGATTATTGGAAAGAAGTGTTAAGATGGGTGTGATAAGCCCCTCGGGGGAAATTTAGAACAAAGAATGGCAGCTGGAGTTTAATTCTTCAGTTCCCTTCCATTTTTAATCTGGTGGGGGTTTCTGAAAAACAACTCAAGAACCTATGTTAAGATGCCATCTTTTAATTCCTATAGGGAACCAAAACACCTGGTGACTCTGGCTCCTTGGAGTGCCACTGTTCTCACCAGGTTGTCCATTCATTTCTCGAAGCTAGCCAGGTACCCAGAACTTCCCCTGAAGGGACCCAAGATTCTCCTTTATTTTCATACTGGGCCCCCACCCACACCCCAGGCAGGCCCCTAAGAGGGGTCCCTCTCCTGTATCGTTCCCATTCTACAGTTGAGAAAACTGAGACTCTGAGAGATAGTATTATAATTTACCCAGATCCTATAGCTCATAGACGGCAGAGCTAGGATTCATGCCCAAATACACAACATTCTAGAGAAAGGTCTTCTGAAGTCAATAAACTAGTAGAATAAGGGCTGTACTGAGCAAGCCTGAGGAAGCCTTCTTCCCCCACCCCTGCTAAAAGCTACCACATGTTTCCTGGGCTCCGAAATCTGCTGAAATTGTGACATTTAATGTGATGCACCTGCAGACTGTGCCGCAAAGCAAATGAGGCTGGACGAAGTACCCTTTCCAAAGGCGCCCCACCTGCATGTTACGAAGATGTGCACCTGAAACAAGCCTGCCTTCTGTATATAAGGAAACCTCCCAGTGCAAGAGGGCCCCTGACTCTTGGGAGAGGTGGGGAGCTGGCAGCCAGCTGGTGGCACCATGGGGCTGCTGCGGTGCATCTTGCTGTGTTTTCCTTTATCTCTGGCTTTGAGTGGTCAGCACACACCGGAGGCCCGAGATCATGCTGGCGTGCTCCACTGTGGGCTACAGGGCTTTCGCTTCACTGCAAACCCTCTCAACCAGGAGGCAGAGACTCCTCCTGTATTAATATCTTGGGGTAAGTTGGAAGACTCACTCAGCTTAGCCAGGCAGTGGTATGTCTCCTCTACTACCTTAAACTACGCTGTAGCTTCCTGCCTTGACACTTTCCCCCTTGAATGAACCCTGTATCCGAGAATGAATAGTCTAAAACATAGCCACTTCTGATATGAGTCTGATTTCCCTCTTATTGGCAGCTGCCCCTTGGGGTCTCATGGCAGGGCTGGCTGTCCTCTCCTACACTGGTGATGGGGGAACGGGGAGGGGGACTGACCACTGTGCTTTTTCCCTCTCCCCACCCCTCCAGACAACCAAGGGTTGCTGCACAGGCTGCAGAATGACTCCAGCTGTGGCACCTGGGTAGGCGAGGGCCCGGGCGGCTCTGTGGTGTTGGAAGCAACCTATGGCGGCTGCTATGTCACTGAGTGGGTGAGTATGAGCCAGTGGTCAGGGACACTGAGTGAGACCCCCTCATGCCACCACCCAGGCTGACTGCCCGGGGCCTGTCTCTGCAGGACTCCTACTACATCATGCCAATCGGAGTGGAAGGAGCAGGTGAGGCTGGACCCGACGTGGTTACAGAGAAGCAGCTGCTCAGGTGTCCTGTGGATCTTCTAGGTAAAGGTTGGGCGCTTTCAGGTTCTGGGTCAGGAGGAGCTGCTGGAACGGTGTCTTTGGGCATCTGCTACTGGCTCAGTGTGGTGACACCCGACACTAATGAAGGAAGGGTGGTTTTCTCCCACTCTCACCTCCACAGGCAGTTCTTACAATAACTACCAATTGAAAGATTACTCGGTGCTAGGGCACTGTGGTAAGGGCTTTGCGTGTCACTCCCCTAATCCTAACCTGGCGCTGCAGACACTATTGCTGTCCCCTGTCAGTGAGCTTACCCACAGGCCTATCCCTGGTGAGTGACAGAGCTGGGATTGAAACAGAACTAACCCGGAACTGGGAGCTCCTCACCCTTGGGAAGGGCAGGGAAGGAAGCTGAAGCTAACTAGGGGACTTGGAAAACACCTCCAAGGTGACAACTATACACTGAGACTAGGATCCAAGTCTCCTACTCCATCGGCTTGGGGCCACTTGGTCATTTCACTGGGGAATTAGTAGGACGCAGGACACCTACTGCAGAAAGTCTTGCCTTGCCATCTGAGAGCCCCACTTCAAAGTCGGAACAGATTTGAATCCATAACTCGTTCTTCTCACCTGTCTTGCTACTCAAAATACAGCCTGGATGGGCAACACTGACAAAATGAGGAATGACGGCCCCACCCCAGACCTACTGAACCAGACTACTTTAAAAAGATATTCGGGTAATTCATGTCCACACCATAGCTTGAGAAGCACCTCTATTGTTACTTGAGGGCCCAAGGAAGGTGCCCTACCACTTCCACAGATCTTGTTGGTATGCCTTCCTTTCAAAAAGAACTAACATCAGGGCACTCCTTGGAGGTGACTTAATAGTTCACCTTCCGAGACTTAATCTACAGTATGTAACATAGGTAGATGATCGAATATCCTACCTATGGGAATCTAACGTTAATGACTTGTAGCAATGATGTTCAAGACCAACCTTTCCATTACCTGAGTTACTCTTCCTTTTTCAACACCTAGCGCAAGATGCTCCCGAGGCTGATGTGTGTGACTCCATCCCAACGGTGGACAGGCTTCCATGTGCAGCTTCATCCATCTCTCGCAGTGACTGCGAGGAGTTAGGCTGTTGCTACAGCTCCACAGAGGTGAATTCCTGCTACTACGGAAACATGGGTGAGTCACCACGTTTCTGAAACCAGCTGAGGAAGAGAGCCAGTGACTTACAGTGAAAGCCAGAGGAGGGTGGAGAGAAGAGTTTGCTCAGAAGGCAAATGGTGATCAAAGGCTGCCTTATGAGCAATGAGTCCTAGGACACTTGGACCCTAAGTAAGAGTTTTCTACAGCCTTCCAATTTCCATTGTCCCAGAATCCACCATAAAGCCAATAACACTCAAACTCAAGAAGTTAGGTCTATGTGCCAGATACTCACTGATAGAAACTTAACTTTCTCCCCAAGGGAGAGCCACTTTGGCTGATGGTCTGAGATTGTGTTTAGAGAGCCTCATTTTAAGATTACTACTTTCTGCATGTCCTAAATCATGCTCCAAGTTTTTCTAATATTAAAAATCACTCATTGGGCTTATACATGCCACACTCTACTTTAACATCTGAGTCTTAACTGATAAGTAAAACAAGGCAGGAGGTAACAAATGAAACTGAAGCAAGGAGGCTCAATACCTTGCCTGGGGCCATGAGTGGTGGAGGCAGGACTCAAAGGCAGATGCTCATTCGGAGCATCAGTGAGGCAGTTGACAGCTGAGCTTGCACCGAAGAGGCCGTAGCTGGGGATACCAGCTTCTCAGGGGAAGGGATCAAATGTTATTAGACTCCTGTCTGGCTCCTTAACAGGAGAGATGACCTGCCTTCAGCATAGCCACTCTGATGTTTCAGTGACCTTGCACTGCAGCCGAGAGGGACGCTTCTCCATTGCTGTGTCTCGGAATGTGACCACGCCCCCCCTGCTCTTGGATTCCGTGCACTTGGCCTTCGGGAATGACAGCGGATGTGACCCTGTGATGACAACACGCACCTTTGCCCTGTTTGTGTTGCCGTTTACTTCCTGTGGTACTACAAGACGGGTGAGAGCAGCTGTCCTTGGGCTCGATTTCTGGCTCTGAAAGTCGGTGGGAACATCCTGGTGAATGGTTGGGGATATCTTGGCCGTGAAGAATGCTCCTGACTCTATTGCTTGGTGTTCAGGACAGTCTCGAGGGCAGAAGAATGCCTCATCACTGAGACAGTTGAAACTCCCCCTGGGTCAGCAAAGACCATCATAGCTGTGATCTAGCTAAGGGATTTTCACTTTACCAAGCCATAAAAAAG
>RJWJ010025228.1:0-24083 GCA_004363605.1 Indri indri
AGGGAGAGATGACAAGCGAGATGAGACCTCGTGGACACCGACGCTCACGGGTGAGCAGAGCAGGGGGACCTACCGCAGAGCCAGGGACAGAGGGACCAAAGAGGAGGTGGACCAGGAGAGCGCAGAGCCACGCGGGACTCAGGGAGCATGTTCGGTCGAGGCCAAAGCCAAGGGGCCACGTGGAATTGGAGTCCAGAGGCCTCTAGGGACCAGGGGTAAGATGGCACCGGAAACTGCATGAGCACAGACTGAGGGACCAGAGACACGCGGGGAGGGGGCGGCTGCACGCACAGACCCGTTCTCCGCCTTTGCCGTGAGCGGAGCGGAAAGGGTGGCTGCGCGTCGCGGGAGGGGACTTTCTTTGATCAGGGAGGGAGAGAGAGGCCACGAAGGGAGGGATCCGTGGAGAAGCAGCTTGAGACAGAGAATAAGAGACCAAAGACTTGAAGGAACGAGCTGTGCGGCGGAGGAAGGGGCTAGAATCGCGGTGCACGTGGGTCTGTGGGCGCCGGATGGCAGGACCCCCGAGAGGCTCACGTGCGCGGTGGGGGCTGGGAGGCCACGAAGACGGGGGCAGGTACAGTCAGGTTTGCGGCTGAGGAAGCAGAAGGGTGACGGAGCTCACTGGGGCTGGCTTTTGTTTTCTCTGCAAAATCATAAGCAATATCATCTTTTTGGAGCAAAAGGCCGGAGTATCCGGTGTGGAGTCTGCAGCAGGAGATAGAGCCACGGTGGGCAACAGAGACCCCGCGCGGGCGGGCGGGCCTGACGCTACTGGCTAGACATGCTGGCGATCGAGGCGACACTGGGCACAATCGGTGAGGCACCCATCTACGGTTGCATGAATTCTTTTTTGTTTTTTCCTGACCACACTCGGCAGTTCAGGGGTAGAAGTAAAAGGTGTGTGTGGCTGAACCGATCCATTCCTGGGAGGTTGTGCGTGTGCGTGCGCGCGTGTGTGTGTGTGCGTGTGTGTGTGTGTGTGTGTGTGTGTGTATGAGATAGATCAGCCAAGGGAGGTGACATCCAGGGCAAGGGAGTGGCTAGAAGGGTGCACGATGGGTGTGGACTGAGTCGGCAACGACATACGACAGGCAGGGCTGGTAGGCTCTCGACAGGCGGAGGAAGTGGATATGCAGTGACCCCTTTCTGTTTTGTTCACTGCTCTGTCCTCAGCTCCCAGAGCAGTGCCTAGAAGGGTGGGGAACCTGCCACCTTGAGGCCACACGTGGCCCACCAGATCCCCAAGTACAGCCCCTCGACTGAATCCAAACTTACTTTATTCTGCTTTGTTGCAAAGGCTAAGTGTGTGTGTGGTGTGCAGATTTAATGTACAGATGCTTAAACTAAAGGACAAAGGCTACATACAAGGGACTCAAGAGTCAGGCTGCGTCAGGACATGCAGGTGTAGCGGCTGGCTCGAGACGGCTGCTCGGAACCAACCATGCTTCTGTTTAGAAACATACAAGTAAAGCACCTAGTTGGACAGAAACCCTTTTATGGACTCAAGCATATTCCAAGGTCTGGATCTATGATGCAGATAATTTATCGTACTACTCTTTTGGAGAAAATATCCTCTGCACATCCCTACAAAGGAACAAGGGTATAAAAAAAGAATTCTTCCCAGGCTGATAATCGGGGCAAAAAATGTAGAATTCACCAATGTGGACAATCTGCCTCCTTTCTAGGAGAAAACAAACTATTGGTGCTTTGTTACACTGAACTCAGGACAGTGAGGGGACTGCGATGCTCTGTAGCCAGGCCCACCTGGGAGGCTGTTGCCATCGTCCAAGTGACAGCAGGTGAGGGCCTGAGTTCACACGACAGAGAGGAGACGGGAGTGCAGAGATTCTCGAAGTAGCAGCAGAGAATGAATGCACATAAAAATTCAAGGAAGAGGAAAGAAGGAAAGACTTTGAGGTTTATAGCCTCAGTGACTGAGTGTGGATAAAGTCACAGATTTGATGGTACCATAGAAGGACTGGGGAGGAGAAGAGGGAAGATAATGAATTTGGCTTTGGACCTGATGAGCCTGAAGTACTCAGGTGTGGTCCTCCAGGAACCCAACACCCTCCAGAAAGATCGGCTTTCACAGGAGCTAGAAAGAGGAAGAAGCTGTGTTCTGTTAGGTGCAGTATATTAAAAAAAAAAAAAAAATAGCCAAGAGCAGCTGTCCCTAAATGAGGCTTTGGAAATTTTTTTTCTAATGAGTGTTCTGTGATGTTCCTGCTTTGGCCAACTAGAAAAACGGGTGGCTGGTGGCAGAAGTGTCCTTTTGGGCTATGGGTCAGAGTGAACATAGTATTTGGGTCTGCAGCCAGCCCGTTCCCCAGCTCTCTTTGTTGCTAGCACCTGTTAGACCTCTGCAGCTCTCCATGTTATTTGGTTTTACGCAGAGAAGACAGCTTGGAGTGATTTGGAAGGATCCGCACATTTTTGGGAAAAAAACACTTCCCTTTCAATCTCAAAGTGCCCCAAGCTTTCCTACAAGGGGCCCGGTTCCCCAAACCCACAAATAACTCACAACAGACTCTTGAAAATAAAACCACCTAATATGCAACCCAGCCCAGTGTTTTCTCTTCCTGGTTAATGTCGGTGAAAACCACCAGGGAGAAGGGGAGAGGCTGACAGGTGGTCAGGGTACCGACCCACCTGCAGTCACAGGTTAACGAGCTGCTTCGGCGCGACCACCTGCCCCTCCCGGCGCAATAGTTATTCCTTGCTGTCTGTGGTTACTTTCCCATTGATCTGAGAAACTGTAGACACCATTCAAGAGAATATGGCATCGTGATCATTCCCATCAGTGATGGAAACGGCCACGAGGAGCTCGGATATGTTCGCAGCTGGTAAACAAATCAACGCATTAAAGGCAAGTTTGAACTGATTCTGCCAGCTGAGGGAAAGACACATGCTCCAGCCTCTTTGGTGGACTCTGACTCTTAGGTTCCTCGCCATGCTCTCCAGGAAGAACTGAATTGTGCACGTTTTGTGCCCTACGCCTGCATTGCTGTTAGCATATTTTAAACTATGTATTGGGCGGAAGTGTTCGTGTCCATGTGAAGGCCAGGGCATCGGAACGCCAACGCCTCTGCAACTGGGTAGCAGTCAAAGTTCTGCGCAGATAGAACCTGCTGGGTCCACAGACCGAGTACTCAGGGTGCTGCAGGATCTGGGGGCAAGATTCTGACCTTGATCCTGATTCGTACTTTGACCCTGAACCCCTGACTTGCCTTGCTCCCACCACCTTTTGCAAATAGAAGTGCTAAGACCCGTCTTCTTCATCAGACTGCTGCAAATGTTAACTCTTTAAAGCATCAGATCCCAAATGCAGTTCCTTTTGCAATCACAGAATAAAATTTCTTAGAATAGATTCATGGACAGAAAATGCCCGGGATTTCTGATACGTTATTAGGTCACATTCTCCCTTGCCAGGAAATACCTTGATCTGTGGTTTGCTGCTGGGTTTCAACGACTCCTATTTGGGATAAAACACACAAGTTTCCAAAGATTCAAGTGGCATTTGTGACAGAAAGAAAGAAGACAGAGACATTTGTTATGTAGCTTCAAATTGCCACCAAAAAAGAATCCCAGGGCGTGAGCTATGTATGATAAGAGACTCAATTTAGTTCGAGGTATATGACACCCCCTCCAAAAAAAAGCAAAAAAAAAAAAAACGGTTTCTATGTTCATTCCACACAAGCATCACAGCGCAGGCGCACAAACGCACGCATACACACTCACACCCAGCATCTGTATCTACGACGACTACAGCTAAACAACCACCTTTCTCCCTGGCGATGATCCAAGACAAACCTGACCTGCCTTCGCCTTGAATCTCTCTGCCCTCCCCGACTTTTCCGACACAGAACCAAAACAAAAATGCAGACACCAGGTGTACATACCTGACACAGAAGTATAAAACCACGGGTCCTGACTTTTTAGGGAAGTCATGTTCCAAAACTCTTCGATCTAGTTGAAGCCAGTTTAAGTGTCCCCTGAGGAAAATAAAGACACATTGGTTAGGGCTTTGGATTCTGCAGAGGCTTTTGGGGATGAGGGATATATGTGGAGCGGAACGTGCTGGATTGCAGATAAACGTGGACCTTCGCCCCTCACTATTAGGTTTTCGGGATTTGAAGACCCTAAAGGAATTATCTAGGGAATACTTCCATCAGCAGGAGACACTGTGTCATCTGACGGGGGAGAAAAGGCATCAGAGAGTCCTGGGGTTGAGACCTGCTGTCTGTTTCCCCGACTGCACCCAAATGAAAATTAAACCCTATGGAATATTTCTAATAATTACACTTCCACCTACCACATGACCCAGCCGTTCTACACCCAGGAAAAACGAACGCGTGTGTCCCCACAAAGACTTTTGCGCAAACGTTCATGGACACCTAATGGACATTTCATAGACATGGTCATAGCCCCCAACTTGAAACATTCCAAACGTTTATCGACAGCAGAATGGATAGGCAAATTGTGTTACGTCCATACAATGGAATACTATGCAGTGATTAGAGAACGTACTATTGATATGTGAACTACGAGGGCTGTCCGGAAAGTATCCAGCCACGTAACCATTCTTGTTATATTTAACAATGGATGGCTGGATACTTTCCGGACAGCCCTTGTATATATAGCAACATGATGAATTGCAAAATAATTATGCTGAGTAAAAGAAGACAGATAAAAAAAAGCCAAGCACAGACTGTACGATTCCATTTATGTAAAACTCTAGAAAATGCACACTAATTACAGTGATAGAAGGCAGATCAGTCGTTGCCTGGGGGCGTGGCTGAGGGGTACAAGAAGAAACATTTTGGGAGCGATGGATATATTCACTGCCTTGATTGTGGTGATGGTTTCGTGGATGTGGACATATGTCCAAATTTATCAAATTGTACACTTTCATGTATGTAGTTTATTGTATGTTAATTATACCTCATTAGCACCATTTTAAAAAGTGAACCACAGAGATATGTGATGATATACGAATGGAGTGAGCGCCGTATTTCTTCCTTCCTTCCTTCCCTCTCTCCCTCTCTTTTCCTTCCCTATGCATTGCCTGGCCACCTTCTCTCTAAAGTGTCTGGGGATGGGCAGCCAGCAACATGCACACAATCTCCACTCCCTTGGAGCTTATGCTCAAAAGAAGTGTTTGTTCATCGATTGAATGATGGATCACAAGAGCAATCCATCCCACGACCAGGGAGATTTAAATATTCACCTTGTGCAAATGGTCTGGTGGGAACCACCTTTACGTTATTCTCACAAGAGAAATCTCTGAATCCCTCACAGACTAGAACAGCACAAAAGCACAGGACTTTTTTCCAGCACCACGTTACTGACCCCATGGCCTGCTGGGGATTCGACTTGGATCTCCGGGGCCCGTCACTCACATGGGAAGAACCGCAAGGTGGGGACATGTTGCAAGAAGAGCCAGAGACAGGTGTCACTTGGATCCCACTCCGTCGGGTCTGCCAATTCTTCACTCACGTTAACAGAAGACAGATAGGTGGATTCCCTCTCCACGTAATTGCATTCCTCATGTTAAATGTTTTAAATGAAAGACTTTTTAAGCAATGGATTTAACTGGAAATTCCTTTGTTCCCAGCCATATGTTGGTTTAGCATTTATCAACTAAATGGCTAGAAAGGAAAAAAAATGACAGGAAGCAAAGAGAATGAGGAGGCTGGAATTGCCCCTAAATGGAGCCTCTGAGGACAAATGACTTTCCTTTCTCCGCCTCCCCTGCTGAACTCTTCCTGTCCAGTTCTGCGAGGATGGCGGGGCGCACACGCTGGCGTGGCTCCGATGGCCAATGGAAAGGCGGACTTTCTTGTACCCGGAGCCCTTGCACCCTCGGAGGGGAAAGAAGTTGGCTCTTTCCATGTTCTGAGTTTGTAAAAGCGACAGCCTGAAGGGACAGGCGATTCATCCAAGGTCCCTTATGATAACTGCCCACTATTTTGGGCTAAAAGATGGATTAAAAAGCATACAGGGCTTCTACCCAAAGGAACCGAAGACATTCTATAATAAAGACATCTGCACTAGAATGTTTATAGCAGCACAATTCCCAATTGCAAAGATGTGGAAACAACCCAAATGCCCATCAGTACATGAGCAGATTAATAAAATGTGCTATAGGTATACTATGGAGTTCTACTCGGCCACAAGAAACAATGGTGATATAGCACCTCTTGTGTTATCCAGGATAGAGTTGGAGCCCATTCTACTAAGTGAAGTATCCCAAGAATGGAAAAACAAACACCACATGTACTCACCATCAAATTGGTATTAACTGATCAACACTTATGTGCACATACAGTAATAACATTCATCAGGTGTCGGGCAGATGGGAGTGGGGAGGAGGGGATGGGTATATTCACACCTAATGGGTGCGGTGTGCACCGTCTGGGGGATGGACACGCTTGAAGCTCTGACTCGGGTAGGGCAAGGGCAATATATGTAACCTACACATTTGCACCCCTGTAATATGCTGAAATAAAAAAAATAAAAAACTTTAAACAAGAGAGCATTATAAATAAAATTTTTAAAAAAGCACACTGGAAACTATCATATAATCCTGGGGCCCCTATGCTTGGCTGCAGTAGGACTTGTTAAAATGTTATTTTCTGTTCATGGAGTTGGACCCAAAGTCACATTTCCTGCACCCAACAGGGGCAAGGATCCCGCACTGCAGAGGGCCTTTTCTTTTAACACTTCACGGTCCTGACACATAGTGTCTCCCTCAAATCTTTCAGTTTTTCCCTCTGCGTTAGGGTGGGAGGGAACGCCAAGAGGTAAAGGAGTATTTCCTCTACACAGTTTGACTAAGAGACACCGATAGCTTGGTTTCCAATGATTCTCATTGATTTTTCATTTGAGGTCGCACATTTCTGCGTGTTTGCCAGCAACAATGCAAAAAGGCAACCCAGCAGACAGAGCATTTTTGCTATTAGGGGACTGATAACTATCTTTAAAGCTGAGCGAGATAACACTCATTTGGTTTATGGTTGTAGTAGGTCAAAAATGTCAGGTCAGTAATAAATATGCAGTTGCTTCCGGGCAACAGAAATGGAATGCATTTATTTAACAGATTGCTTTTAGCGTCTACATTGAAAACAAATAGATTTTTGGTTCAACTGTTGGCACCTTCAGTGGAAATGGCCTCGGGGAGAGTTTTATTTGTAGTTACTGGAGGCAGGAGGAGTGTGATAAGTCTATCTGAGCCCACGCTTCTCAGACCTGGTGGGGGAGAATGATGCCTGCCTTTTGGATGTTTTTATTGCAGACAGGTTATTTCATATGGAACGAGTTTCTACAGAAAGCCAAAGCAAGAGTATGAAATTCTTACAGATGCTGTTGGATAGAGGTGGGGTGGAGAGCTCTTCGAATGGAAGAATGTTTAGCTATTTAGTGTCTTGACTCCAAAGTATATGTGCTCATCAGGACAGCCCAGGGATGCTGATTTAACTAGAACCCTCAACAGCGGAGAAAGGTTCAAGCAGTGTGTATACTGGGAAAACCAGATTACTAAATCGTTCAGCCCCTCTGAGTTTCTGGCTTCAATTTTTTATTTACGGAAGAATTATTTGCTCTGCTATGTCCTCTTAACGCTATTCCAAATTTTCTCTATTTATCAATCTATTTATTTTTATTTAAATAGATTTAGGGCGTACAAGTAAGTAGTTTTTTGTTACATGGCTGAATCCTACACTATATCTTATTAATCACCTAAAATGCAAATACGAACTGGACAAGGAGTCAAAGGTCAGTTATTTCTGCATCTCCAGTGGTTACCAGCAGATGCTAAATAAGTATTTGGTCAGAGAATGAAGATATCAGCTTCACAATATGCCCCGCAGATCGATATTCTTGCAGGTTCAAGGACTGCCACCCAGGTATAGGCATCGCTCCCGTCCTAAAGAAACGACAGGCTCCATGTTAGGAATTCACTCTGCTCACCTGGTCTAGAATCCCATTTGCCTCCTACCATTTGCACTGGGAAGGAAAAAGTGAACAGAAAGTCTGGATCACTAAGCCCTCCTTGGACTGCACCATTCTTTTTTATTATCTTAGCTACACACAGAAAGAGTTGCACTCAAGTCCCTCTCTGGTCGCTGAATAGAAGGCACCGTTGTTTGTTGTAATATCTGGTAGCGTAGCCCGGGTCATCTCGGAGGTGGTAATGAACACAGAGTGCCACGTCCCCAGAAGCAGCTATTATACTACAAGCCAGGCACTGCAGCCAGACTATTGACTTTCTTCTCTCTTGCCGAACGGCAGATAATAACTGGAAATCCCAAACCCATTTCTAAATAAATTACTTTCCCAGAGCGGCTTCTCATTGTTTCTTCTGCAATTGGAAAATTGCTTTTCTACGTTGTTTATTTTTAAATTGTAGATAAGCTTGTAACCAGGAATGCTGAACAACTAGACCCTTTTCAGATGCCCCGGCCAATGCTCGAGCAAATGCCAGGATGCCAAAGCAGAACGGGGCACATAACCACGTGCCAGCACACCTGGCACTGGATCTAAAGGTGCATTTCCAACGAGTCAGGCCATTTTACACCTTCATTATTCGGGTAAATGAGTCCCCAAATAGTACTAATTAAGCAATTCAGTTAGTTGAGACACAGGATGCTGGGGGCAGAAGAACCTCAACTCCGCTGTCTACCTTATGGGTTCTTTCTAGAATCCCGGCTTACGGGTGTCTATGAATCCTCTAAAAATTTAAGCAAAAATTATTCTTGTAAACTTTTAAATGTAAACTTTTGGGAAGGAGAGTGAATGTAACTTTTTAACAAATTTCAAGCGCATCTGTGATTAAACAAGAGGTTAATAACTACTCGTATTCTTTTAACGATTTTTTTTTTTCTTTTTTTTTGAGACAGAGTCTCACTCTCTTGCCTGGGGCGAGTGCCGTGGCGTCAGCCTAGCTCACAGCAACCTCAAACTCCTGGGCTCGAGCAATCCTACTGCCTCAGCCTCCCGAGTAGCTCGGACTACAGGCATGCGCCACCATGCCCGGCTAATTTTTTTTTTTCTCTATATATTTTTAGCTGTCCAATTAATTTCTTTCTATTTTTGGTAGAGATGGGGTCTCGCTCTTGCTCAGGTCTCGAACTCCTGAGCTCAGAGCGATCCGCCCGCCTCGGCCTCCCAGAGTGCTAGGATTACAGGCGTGAGCCACCGCGCCCGGCCTGTATTCTTAACTGGTATGTGAAAATCGTAATAACTGTGACTTGATTTTACAATATGCAGCAATGGCTAACCAAGTTTATTCTCCTCCTCTCTCAAATTTCTAAATATTTTTTTAAAGGTTTTCTTTTTCAAGATGGATACTTATTTATAGTATTCAATGAGCAAGTCTTAAAATTCATGACAGGGGATTCAAGTTAAGACAATCGTGACTTCGATTTGGGGTGTGTTGGGTGATTTCTGCTGAGTAGTCTAAAAGTTGTTTAGTGATAGCTTTTGATGATGGGACCCTCTGTTCCCACCCATCCCCCAGTCCACAATTAAAAAAAAATAATTAAAACTCAGGTGTTAAAACAATAGAAATATTTCAAAAATAAAATGTAAAAATGACTTTCTCGAAATGATGGCAATGTTTGACACATGAACATCTCGGTTACACTTGCACACATAGAAAAACTAAATCCGACTTCTGAGTTGGTTCTCGAACTGTCAGGAACGGAACCAAGAAGGGAACCCAGAAGGTCTATAACTTTGCAGATCCCTGGGATGTGTCACTACTGGCCCCCAACATTCGAAGTTTAAGTAGAATCGGCTTCTCTTCTTAGCTCTAGAGCGAGGGAGAAAAGGAAATTAACTTCAACATTCCCTCTTTCTAGAACAGGGGTCTTCAAATGTGGCCGTACATTAGAATCAACTGGGGAGCTTTGAAGGAGCTCAGTGCTCAGGCCACATCCTGATCAATTAAATCAGACTTTGTGGGGGTAGGTCCCAGGCATTGGTACTTTATAAAGTGTTCTAGGGAATTCCATCGTGCAGCCAAGGTTGAGATCCACGACTCTGGCAAAACACAGATAATTATTTTAAGATCGAATTTATACCAGGCTCTAACTTTGTTTCAGGATATTTTAAATTCAGCCCAAATGTCACTGTCTGCATGTATCGCCACAATTCAGATCATTTATAGATGACCACCTGTATCTCCTTTTATTAGGACGAGTTGGAAAAACTAAGGGGAGGCCAAATGCAATTGAATCCTGGAACAGAAAAAGACATTCGTGGAAAAACTGGTGAAATCTGAATGAAGTCTGTAGTTTAGTTAATAATACAGTACCAATGTTAATTTCTTAGTTTTGATAAATGGGACATGGTTTGTAAGATGGTGACATTTGTTGAAGCCAGGTGGAAGGCATACAGGAATTCTCTTACTATTTTTGCAATTCTTCTACAAGTCTAATTGTTTCCAACTAAAAAGTTAAATTAAAAAAGAGAAGGTGGATACCACCCAGTTCTACTCAGCCACAAAAAACAATGGTGATCTAGCACCTCTTGTATTATCCTGGATAGAGCTGGAGCCCATTCTACTAAGTATCACAAGAATGGAAAAACAAGCACCACATGTACTCACCATCAAATTGGTATTAACTGATCAACACTTAAGTGCACATATAGCAGTAACATTCATCGGGTGTCGGGCAGATGGGAGGGGGAGGAGGGGATGGGTATATTCACACCTAATGGGTGCGGTGTGCACTGTCTGGGGGATGGACACGCTTGAAGCTCTGACTCGGGTGGGGCAAAGGCAATGTATGTAACCTAAACCGTAACACGCTGAAATAAAAAATTTAAAAAAAAAAAGAGATGGTAGAGCTAGTATCAATGCTGCAACATTGCTGATTACTAACAATATTTAACATTCATGGGCATAAAGTCTTACACTGTGGACTCAGACACTTTATTAATGAATGCAACTTATCAGGCGAGAGAAGCTTAGAGAAATCACCAATTTCCTGTGTACATCCTGCTTTATGTATCTTTTATCCAGTTTCATCTAGATCCCACACAATGCCAGCAGCAGTTAATTCTGAAGGAGTCACTGACGATATACAATCTAGGAGTATCCTACTGTTGGAAATTCTACCATTAGGAAGGCTAATGCTGCTGGTAATAATATCTTGCCCTTGTACAGGATTTCACAGTTTATTAGCACTTCTCAAGTGTTAATCCTGTTTGGTTTGCATCAGCAAATAGGCAAATGCATGCGGTATACCAGAGGCTGTCATAAAGAATGAAACTTCTGTTACGTTTGATTATAAAACACACAGCGTAGCACCTACATACATCACACACACACCCTCACAGTACACGTGCACAATTTGAAAACATGGTTATTAGAAAGATCTTGCGTCAGTGGTACGCAGAGGGTGGGCTCAGGGACACGCTGTAAGGCCAGTGCTTACTGACACACAATTCACTGATCCCAAGCAGGTGACACCCACTGGCAGTATTTTACAGGGGCAGATTTCGTTCTTCCCTTTGCTCCCAGGAAAAGGGGACAAGTTCAGATTAGCAAAGTGGCACCAGCAATGTCTGTTGCCCAGGGTTGTCTGGCCAGGACTGACTGCACCGGGTCACAGCCATCCCCTGCCATCCTGTGTGTCTGTGTCCATGGAGATGCTGGCTCTTCATCTCCTCTGGGCCCGGCACTTGTCCTTTCCCCCGGTGCACCAGGTGTACCTGCCAGTTCTTTTCTGGAAACCGTGTGCCAGCTCCAGCCGTTTTCCCCTGACTTCCTGCTGGCTGCCTGCCCACTCCTACCATGGCTGGACAGACCCTCCCACCAGACTCCGGGGCAGGTGACGGAGGCGGCTGCACTTTCTCTGGACTGTGCCAGAAGGATGGCTCACATCCTGTTCGTCATCATTCCCCAGACGGCTCCACGATGGCTCACATGCTCTTCATCACCGTCTCCACAGAGCCTCCCCGCTGCCACCTCCACTACCAGAGAGCCTGGCCTCCACATGCACACACACACATGCACATGCATGCATGCATGCATGCACTCTTTCCTGGCCTGGCCTCCACATGTACACACACACACATGCTCATACATGCACAATGCATTCTTTCCTGGCCTGGCCTCCACATGTACACACACACATGCACATACATGCACACATACACTCTTTCCTGACCTGGCCTCCACATGCACACACACACACACACACACACACGCTCATACATGCGCACATACACTCTTTCCTGGCCTGGCCTCCACATGCACACACACACATGCACACATGCACTCTTTCCTGGCCTGGCCTCCACATGTACACACACACACTCTCATACATGCACACATGCACTCTTTCCTGGACAGCACAGAGAACCAGGACGGCGCGGACTCAGCACATACAGGCTTAGCTGGATGGGACAATCGGATCCGCTATGTGCACCTCCTCCTATGACACATGGTTTTCGCACCCTCGTCTCTCCTGGGAGAAAGGTGTCTTTCTACCTTAGGATCGGTTCCTTCCAGCAAGCGCCATCAGGGCAGTGATCTGGAACATTCAGCAGACATCCCTCTCCCCGCCGGCCCGCGATAACATGCTCACTCCCCGATTCTTGTTTATTCCAAAGGGAAGCCTACTTGGGCCTGTCCAAAGTTCACAGGATCTTTCAGTGAACTTACTCAGGGAACATGAACAATGGGGACACGATTCACTGAAACTTATGGTTTCCTTCTAATCAGTGAAGAAAGTAGGAAGCGCAATTTAAGGGGTTTAAGGAGAAAGAGCAGGAGACATCTGCATTTGAGAAAGTAATTGTTCTAGATGTGCATTCGTTCAAAAGTTTTTTTTGTTTTTTTAATGATCATGCTGGCTCCTTTCTGCTACAGCCCTGAACTTTTCACGGCGGGGCTTTCTCATCCCTTCCTGCAGGTGTGGCGATTCCTCCTGACCAGGGGCGGCTGTCCCTGCCTTCCAGACCAGTCTCCCACAGGCTCCAGGACCAGGCGCTGACCTTGTTTCTTGAGGAAGATGTGGCTTTGCTCCTGCCTCCCACCCCCTGAACACACCACAGCCCAAAAGGTCACTAATTTATAGGGCGACCATATGTTCCTGTTTGTCCAAGGCAGTCCCGATTTGTACCCCTTTTTATTCAGAGTGTCCTGATTTGGATAATAAATCATATGGCAACCCCATCCATCGTCTGGAGGCACGATCCTTGCACAGATCCAACTGGACACGTCTCCTGCTTACCACGTGGAGGCAGCCTGGTCTTGCTTTGGAACCCATCCTGCCTCAACGGCACCCCCGATTCCTGGGGCACGGCACCCCCGTACTGTCTCGCCCAGCCTGATCTGACACCGATCTACTAGGAGTTCAGGAAGTCATCTCTGTAATTCTACAGACCCAGACGAGTGTGAGTGTGTGTGCGCGCGCGTGCACAGAGGAAAGAGAATTACGAAACGTTTGCTTACAACAGCTTATTTTTATGTAGGAATCTGCGCAGGTATTCACTATACTCTTCAATATATTAAGAAAAAAATGGAAATTTTAGTAAAGATACTCCTAACTTGTATTATAAAACACCAGTTGACAGAGCCAAATGGACAAGACCACTGAAAGCAAATATTGTTCTCAACGGAGCAGTGATCTGAATTTTTGACTTTCATAGTCACTCGATTTCAGCTTAGACAGTGAAACTACGCAGATTCTTTTCATTTTGAATTTATCATTCAATTCACTTCCTGTTATTGTTATCCCAACACTGGAGAGAAACGTTGCATTTCCAGAAGTTTTCATTTAACTTTAATGGAAAACAAACCCATGCGGTTCTACTTTTTTTTTTTTTTTAAATATAAACATTTCAGCCTGAACACGAACCTGCTTGATTATAAGAACGAGCTTACCTAATAATTTCATAATGTAGCATCACCCTAATTATATCCCGTGGCCATTCCAGGCATGATCACAAGGCCTTTGAAACGCGGACGATGAACTTGGACTGACCCCAGAGCACGGGACCCAAGTAGCCTGCAGCTGATCCCCCTGCTGGCAGCTGGAGCAGCCAGCACAATTTCAGGTTCTGCCCTTTTCTGTTGGGTTCTGAGGGCTTGCGGCGGTACTTACGTCTCGTCTGTGAACGCTATCCCAAAGTACTCCTTTTCCTTCAGATTGAAATGAGACGCCACGAGGTCAAGAAGCTCCTTGGCCAAAAGCTTGGGCTGGGGGGAGAACACAGTGGAGAAAGGTAAGTGACGTGAGACGGCTCTTCCTAAAACGGGCACCTCAGGCTGCCATCATTTTTCTAATGGAATGTGCCAAAGCTCAAGTAGGTCGATGCAAATGATTTTCATCAACCCCAAAGGAATAGAAAAGGAAGACACCAGTGAGCAAACAGCCAAGTCAAGGGCGATCGCTGGACCGAGACCTTCCATCTTGTTTCTGAGCAGTTGTGTTCTATGAACAAATGACACTGGCTCTTTAGCAGAGTCATCAAACTCGTGGCTTTCCTTCCCCATATTTTAAGCTGAATCCAAAGGAAGAGACCTCTAAAAAAGTTAATATATTTAGCAAACACTCATACAGTAGTTGCTATATGGCAGGCACTGCTCTAAGCACTTTACGAATACTATTATCTCTAATCCTTATCACGACCCTATCAGGTCGTCTGTTGTACAGGGAGGAAATATCAGCCACAGATTAAGCAAGTGTTGGGACTGGGATTTGAATCCCGGACATCTGGCTCCAGAGACTCTATCCTCAGCCACTCTGTATGTTCCCATAATTTTAAACACAAATAATAAAAGTACCCACGTGCAAAAATTGTTCAAATTAAGGCCAAAGAGCCTTGGGAACAGTAGTGAAGAATAAGCTAAAAATCCGTTCTCCCTTTGCCTTTAGAAGAAGAATAGTCTTTACCTAAGAATGTTTTATTATAACATAAAACTCTTTCTTTAAAGTCTCTGCCAATCTAAAGAAATGCATCAGAGCTTTAGGCACAAAATCTCGGTAGATGTTTGTGAGTACTGTCAACACGTTATTCTCCTTGGTCCATCGCTATTGAAAGGATCAAAGAACACCAGGCACGAAAGATGGGGAAGAGAGAAAGGCTGTCTGATGAGACACATGGCCTAAAAGAGAATAGTTATTTCTAAATTAGTTTCCAGGCCATGCATATGAAAACACATTGCCTTTATTCTGCGACAGCTGCTCTATCTCAAGCACACTCATTGGGTATCTCCAAGCTCAGAGCAAAAACAGATTCCGGGAGAGAAAATGTGTGTGTGTGTGCACATTTATGCACATTATTTTCAGTCTTCCTGAGTATATTTCTTATTCGGGTGGCTAGGCATTTCTCTTTTAGGAGAGTGGATAAGATATAAATCAAATGTTACAAGACAGTTTGGTCTTATTTCACTTTTTGGGAGCTATTATGGACTAAATTGTATCTCCCCAAAATTTATGCACTGAAGCCCTAAAACAGCATTTGGAGGTGGGGCTTTTGGGAGACAATTAGGGTTAGATGAGGTCATGGGGGTGGGGCCCCCATAATGAGATTAGTGCCCTTACAAAGAAGAGCTTGCTTCTTTTCTCTCTCTGCCATGTGAGGACATAGTGGGAAGGTGGCTGTTCACAAACCAAGAAAAGAGCCCTCACCAGGAAGGGACTATGCTGGCCGCCTGATCTTGGACTTCCAGCCTCCGGAACTGTGAGAAAACAGATTTCTGTTGTTTAAGCCACTCAGTCTATATGGTATTTTGTTATAGCAGCTGGAACACACTAATACAGGTGTACTCCCATTTCATACATCAGACATTTATTAATTGCCTACTGTGTGCAGAGCAACAGCCAAATGCTGCAGGCGATACAAAAATAAGACACAGCACCTGGCGATACGGCCCTCAAACTGTGTCAGAGCCACAGAGTAGGAGGAGCTAGGGTTCAGTTTAAAAAGCCAAAGCAGATGTTCCCTCCTTCGCTGCCTCTCTCCTGGGCTCCTGGGGGCAGCCTCAGGGCCTCAGTGACTATCAATTCACCAGTGAAAACCTGCTGAAACTGGTTTTGAACTGGTTCGAGCTGGTTCCTCAGTGGTTCAAACCCAGACGACAGAAACAGACAGGAGAATCCATCACGACAAATCAACACCATCTAATACAGTCTATACTTCCCTTCACACGAAATGTTGGCAACGTGTAGAAGCAATCTTTGTAACCAACAGGGAACTCGAGGTGATAGATCGGATCCTCCTTCACTCACGGTGGAACTTCTGACCCAGGGGAATGCAGTGGGGTACATCTGGCACATCTCAGAACAGTCACCGATGGATTATGAAGTAGAATGCAAGACAAAGGCTCCTGAAGCTTCCAGTAAATGCTGAGTTTGCCATGGGCTGCTGCAGGCTTCGCTGCCAATATCACCTCCACCCCAGAAGGCATTCGGCTGCCCACTAACAAGGCACTGGATGGATCAGTCATGACTATGAGGTAGCGTGGCTGCTTTCAAATTGCAACGTACAGATACTCCTTGACTTAGGACGGGGCTACCTCCCGATACACCCGTTGGAAGTTGAAAATATTGTAAGTCAAAAACGCATTTAATACACCTAACCTACCAAACATCACAGCTTAGCCTGCCATATCTTAAACTGCTCAGAACACTTACATTAGCTTATAGTTGGGCAAAATCATCAAACACAAAGCCCATTTTATAACATAGTAAAGTGCTGAATAGCTCATGTAATTTATTGAACACAGTACAGTGTAGTCTATCGGTTGTTTAGTCTCGTGACTGCGTGGCTGACCAGCATCTCAAGACGGGACTGTACTGCACGTCACTAGCCCAGGAGAAGAGCAAAATGCAAAATACAAAGTGCGGTTTCTACTGAATGCATATTGCTTTTGTGCCATTGTGAAGGCAAAAATTCGTAAGTCGAATCATTGTAGATTGAGGACTGTCTGTGTAAAAATCTACCTGTTCAAATAACTGCCATCCCTTTCAAGTAGACACCGTATTTCCATGAAGCTTGCTATTTCTTAAAATATTTCTGATAATCTTTCGGGTTTGCCTTGAAGTCTGTGTCAGATGTGTAAAAGCATTTTCACTGGCGATAAATCTTCTTGTCCCCAGAATGGATTTGATTTTTTACAAATGTTAAAAGTCACTTGAAGTCAAGTCAATGGGGAGTGAGGAGGAGGAGGAGGAAAAGGAATGGGTGACCGAGCTGGGTCAACCCAGTTTCACAAAATGAGGCGTGACCATAAAGTAATTATTGTGGGTTCTCGGTTACTATGGCGAGAGGTCCAGCCCAAACTTGGAAATGACAGAAGTGAGATTTCATTCTCTTTGAGAGTTAAACTTTAAAGCCAATGCCTCAATAGACTTGATGAGAGATACATAAATTTGCCCAGGAACTGATTCCCAGGGTTGGTGTAGCGTATCTGCACCATGATTAAATATATTCTCTGCTCCATGGAGTGGGTGAGGGTGAATGGAACGGGTGTGCGGAGAGGGGTGGGAGGCCAGTTTGGGGAAGGAAAGAAGGAAGCCAGGAAGGCAAATGTGACCTTAGCCAACAGGCACGGAGCACCTGGCCACTTCCCCAGGGGTAAGGCCTTTCGTATGGCAGAAGCATGGGGCTGCTTCAGCCGGTCATATGACATGAACTCTCCTCTAAGTCCATGCCTTCTAAGGAACTCATTGTGCTGACGATGCTGACCTCATAATCGTCTAGAACAGAGATCATCAGTCCTTTGCCAAAGAAGGTTCTGAGGCCTGGAGACCTCAGACAGCCTGTCCTCCCTCTCACAGCAAAGCCGGGATTCAAAACGAGGTTCGGATAACACTCCGTGGAATATTATTCAGCCAGGAAAAAGGAAAGAAATTCTGACGCGGATGGACCCGGAAGACATTATGCTAAATGAAAGAAGCCAGACACAAAAGGACAGATATTGTCATAACTCCACTTAGAGGAAGTAATTACAAGCAGCACATTTATGGAGACAACAGAATAGAGGTTATCAGGGGATGGAGGGAGGAAAGGATGGAGAGTTATTATTTAATGGTCACAGAATTTCTGTTTGGGATGATGAAAAAGTTTTGGAAATAGTAGTGATTGTTACATAACATTGTGAATACACTTGATGCCACTAAATTGCACACATGCAAATGGTTAAAATGGTAAGTTTTAGGTTATGTATATTTTGACACAATGAAAAAAACCAAAAAAACAAACAAAGTCTGGCTGGCCTCAAAGCCTACGTGCATAACACCTCTGCCATCCCTCCTCTGCTGAGGCTACTCTCTGGGTGAGAGTGTCAAGGATAATGTGCCTTGAGGGCCCTGGCTGGGTGAGGGCTATATCACTCGCTTGAAACCAGCACACTGGCATTATGGATTTATACATCAGTTACCTTGAACTTGGGTAATGTGAGTCTTCCCCTGAGGATGAAAAATCAGGTTTCTGAGCCTGCGCAGATAAAGAGATGGCTTGCCACAGTGAAGAATTCACCAGAGGAACGAATGCCACCTTGGGAGCCTTGTGGAAACTGACTTTTGGCCTCTTCCTGGTGATACATCCCTCCGATTTAGCGTGTCACACAGCCCTTTTTCTATTGGAATTTCTACAATAAGAAAATGACTTTTCTTGGTGACTGATAAACTAAAAGGCTCTGAGCGGTAAGTAGTGCCATCGCTCGAATAAACGTCATCCTTTCAAATGAAATCTTTTTCATTTGATACATAGGTTATTAGATCAAAATTGACATTACAAAGGTCAGTCCCATTACTTTACACAACAGTTATCAGAGATCGTATGTAGCACTTTGAGGAAGAAAAGCCTACATTTATCACCCACAATTTACAGATGCAGAAATGAAGGCTGCAAAGGGATTCCAGAAGGTGGCAAGGTTTTAACTCCTGCATCTGAACTCCTTTAAAAAGCCACACACTGTTTTTCTGCTGGCGTGGCGACTGGCCGCAGCCCAGAAAGTGGCTGCTTCATCCACAAGAGTGACAGCTCCCACCAACACCCTATAGATAGCCGTGCAGTGTGAGTGAGAAATAAACCTCACTGTTTAAGTCTCTGAGATTTGGGGGGTAGTCTGTCATTATAGCAGAACCTAGCCTATCCTGATTCATCAGGCACCCACTCTTTAATTCTCTGGACGGTTGGTTTAAAACTGTTGAAGGCATCGGCCCCTTAATTTCCTGATCTTGCAAACTAAGGCAATATCCCACCTTGGCATGGTAGCGATTAATGTGCTACATTGTTCCAAAAGTTTCTGAAACTCCTTTAGAGAAAGTTGCTGGGCAAGCAGAAAGCGGTCTACTCTTATGTACTTTGAAAGGATGTTTACAGAACCCTGCTGATTATAATTTGCCAATTACTTGCGCTGTAAACATTTGTGGCGCTTCGCAGGGATCAGGCTGGGAGCGAAGCCAGAAAGGCGGCCCATAGCCCGGTCGAGTTCTGCAGGACAACCTGGGCAGGCGCCCAAAGGCCACTCAAGCAAGGCAAGCTCTGCCCATCTTGGGCTGGTCAGAAATAGCCTCTTCTGGGTCATCGGCCATCCTGGCCCTACGAGGTCATTGCTGACTTTCCCTTAGCTTGTAATTAACTTTGTCCGTTCAATAGTTTTTCCCTCTTCCCTTTCATTCTCCTTCTAAGCTTTTATTCCTCTTTATATCTGACAAATGAAATCTCCTTATAAACATCCCTCTCGAAGTGCACTGCTTGGTTGAGTTGCTCTTAGAGCTAATAGGACAGCGTTCCCAGCGCCAACCGAGCTTGCAATGCCGGGCTTTGGCCACGTCCTCTAGTGGGGAGAGGAGAGCAGCTCCCGGCTGGTGCCGCTCAGACTGCGCCACCCAGATCGGAGTTTCTGGGGGCTCTGGGCTGGCCCGGTGGGATCCGTGCACATACCCAGAGTATTACGGAGTTCTGCATTAGACTGTCTACTTCCTGGCTTGCTTTCTTCCAGTGGGACGTGACCAATTGTAAGGAACACGTGTGCGCAGGGCTGCGAGCTGCTCTAGGCACACCCGCGTGACAAAGGTCCTTCCAATGACCCTGTGCGCCTGTCAGGCAAAGTCTGGGGGAGAGGAGTCAGAGGATGCGGTTGGTGGTACCCACGCACCTTGCCACCCTTCCCAGAATGTATTTCCCATCACTTACGTGTGTACATCCAGATAGGTGACTGTGGACAAATTGTATCACCTCTTTGGGCCTCAGTTTTCTCATCTGCACAATCACACGCTAGAGCTGATAAAATGGATTCCTACCCTAAGATGGTCTTCATGCTATTATTAAATTTATCTTCTTCCTTTCCTAAAAGCTACAGCCTTTTTCAGTGGTCCCCAAAAAGGTTATGTCCACACCCTAATCCCTGGAACCTGTGAATGTCACCTTACATGACAAAAGGTGTGATTAAGGTACTGGAGAGGAGGAACTTATCCTGAATCATCCGGGTGGGCCCTGAATGCTGTCACATATCTCAGAGGGATTTTTGAAACAGAGACACACAGAGGCAGAGACTGGAGAGATGGGGAGATGAGCAAGGCAGCGGCCGCCGGAAGCTGCAAAGGCAAGACCCGACTCCCCTCCAGCCAGCCGTGAGGGAACAAGCTTCTGCTGTTCCCAGCCGCCAGGTTTGTGGTTACGAGTTACGGCAGCCACAGGAAATTCACACGCACCCTCAGACGCGAACCCCGAAGATCTCGTCTGCCCATCACGGTGCGTGCCTGGCGCACGGTTCCTTATTAGAGGAAACTCAGTATTTGCTGCTTGTTTGAGACAGGAGTGACCTGGCCTTTGTGTCCCCTCTTCCCAGGACCAGCGACTCTCTGGACAGGCAGGCAGATGAGCCTTTGTCCCACAGCCGGCCCTGGGGCAGTCAGGGCAAAGTGGGCGTGACTCAGCCAGCGGATTCTGCCCTCAGGACTCTATTCCCTTGGGGCATCTCACAGATTCTAAGTCCAAGAAATTGCCTGAGTTAATTGCATTAAAAAATAAAATAAAATAAAACCTCAGACAGCAACCGCCAAATGACTCCCCTCTGCGCTTTGGGAGGAGTCCTGGCCAAGTCTGAAGACTGACCCTCCCAGCTCCCCTGCTCACCAAGGGTGTTGTTGACAAGCGCCTGCCTGGCTGCCAGGGGAAGGGCCATTTGTGACCTGATGGCACAGCTACAACCCAGCGCCATTCTGTGCCAGGCACCACCTGCCCACACACTGTGCTGCGGGCCCTGGGACCCCATGTATGGGCGACTCCTGCCCCTCAGGGGTGGCCGCAGCTGTGAGGTGGCAGACAGGGTCTGTCCCTGGAGCGGGCAGAAAGCGCGGCTAGTCCGCCCCTTCCTTCTCAACGGGAAGGGCTGGGGTTAATTTTTCTGAAAACCTAGAGGGAGGGAGGGGGGAGGAGGGCAGCTTTGAGTAAATGAGCCTGAGACCTTCTTTGAAGGTTTGTTACTGTGGTTCCCGCCCCCTCCCCCGGAGCAGCCAGCCCGCAAGTGCTAGAGGCTGCTCTGATTCCCGACAGGGGGAGAGGGGGCGAGGCATCAAGTCAGTCTGGGCAGCTCGTCCAGGGTGGGGACAGCAGGCCTTGGCCACTCCCCTCCCTGCTGCCCTGGGGTGCTCTGCTGATTAGCCAGAGAGGCTGATTTCCTTCCTGCCCTGGGTCCTATGGCAGGGGACACACAGAGGCCACTTCCTGTCTGCAGAACAATGCGACCTGCACTTGGCTAGGCTCGAAGCACCCAGGGTAGGTAGGGAAGCCCCAGAGCAAAGATCAGAGGGCGTTTTTCCACTCTGGAGGTCCCCCTATCCAGCCGGAACCTGGACTCATCAGTGGACACAAGACACATCCTCCACCTCCAGCCTGGCAGAG
The DNA here is from genome assembly GCA_004363605.1 of Indri indri. Classification (NCBI taxonomy): domain Eukaryota; kingdom Metazoa; phylum Chordata; class Mammalia; order Primates; family Indriidae; genus Indri; species Indri indri. Next base: position 21,877 of record RJWJ010025228.1, read on the forward strand.
AACAGCTGCGTAACATCACAGCAGAGCTGGCTGCAAACACAGCAGCCAGTACAAGCAGCGACCGTCTGTCCCGGTCTGCACTGGCTACCGCTCGCGCATTCACTCAGTCATCCTAGAAACCGGAAACCGGTGCAGTAGACACCAGGATTGACGGAGGAGGGGACCCAGGCAGAGGGAAAGAAGCAAATTGCCAAACTTACACAGCTAGTAAGTGGCACGTCTGCACCCCTAGAGTAAGGTGGGTGTAGGTCACACGGGAACACTGGATTATGCAAAGCCAGAGAGACCATCTGCCCAGCCCACTGCATTACAGGGGAGGGAACTAAGGCCCACAGGGGTCCAGCAGCCTGTCCAAGGACAAGGGAGGTCACCTAAGTTACCAGCATAGGTAGGGCAGGACCCAAGTGCCTATCGGCAGTCCTCTGCCCCTCTTGAAACTTCACATATGTAAGGATGGAGCAGGTCACAAAGCCGTGAAGTGGAAAGTAAAGAACATAAAAGTGCACGAACGTAAGGGGCTCCAGACAGGAGAACAGCAAGCAGTCACTGACACTAAGGCTGCTCAGATCTAGACTTCGGGGCCCCTTCTCCCCAAGCAGCAGAGGCGTCTGCATGGCACCTGGGCTGCAAGCTTTGCTCACATCACCTCGTTTAATCTTCAAAGCAACCCTGCTATGGTTGGTCTATGCAGGACACTGGGGTTCAGAAATGCTAAATGGTGAGCCCAACGTCACAACCCCCAAAGGGCGCAGGGCCTACCAAGGGATTCCGTCTAGGGCTGACTCCAAAGCCTTCCTTTATGTTTAATTTAATTTGCTGATTCATTTATTTTTATTCTTAAAAAAAAAAAAATTTTTTTTTTTTTTTTTTTTTTGGAGACAGAGTCTCGCTCTGTCACCCAGGCTGGAGTGCGGTGGCACAACTGTAGCTCACAGCAGCCTCGAACTCCTGGGCTCAAGCGATCCTCCTGCCTCAGTCTCCCGAGTAGCTGGGACTACAAGTGCTCGCCACTGTGACCAGCTACATTTTAAAAAAAATCTTTTGTAGAGACAGAGTGCCGCTCTTACCCAGGCTGGTCTTGAACTCCTATCCTCAAATGATCCTCCTACCTCTAAATTTTTCAAAATTGACGTAAGAAATTATATATATTTATGCTGTACAACATGCTATTTTGCGTCTATGTAGACATGGTGGACCGAATAATCAAGCTCGTGAACATACCCATCACCTCACGCACTTATTTTTTTGTGGCGAGAACATTGAAAATCTATTCTTTCAGCAACTGGCAAGTGTATAAGCCAGTGTCATTCACTATAATCACCGTGAGGTACAATACTCTCCTAAACAAAGCCTCGCTTGGATATGCCGGGTACGGACCCAGCGAGTAACAGGCTCCTGTCAAAATGTTCAAGTCACTTTCTCTAAACACAACAGAATTTTGCCAAACAGGAAGTTCCCAGAGGACAGAGATCACTTTTTATTGATATTTGTGTCTCCTCCCCACACAGTGCCTGACACACAGGAGGTGCCTAATAAAGGTTTCTGATTGGTAGAATGAGCTAGAATAAAAGGGTGGAGGGTTTGGTTGTTGTTACAACGCGGGGGAGAATGAAACCTGGGCGCTCTCTTGGGGCTGGTTTGGAGCAGAGAAGTGCTGGGCGGGGACTGTGAGGCCACACAGAGCCAGATGGGACCAGGCGTCGTGTGCTCAGTGACACGAGATAGTCGCTGGGTCACAGATCATACACCTCCAGGCACACGAAGGGGCCTGAGATACACACTTGTGTGCCCAAGAAAGGTCGTGCCATGTCCCTATCACAGCCCTACACCAGTTCCCTCTTCTTCCCTCAACTCCTCCAACAACCAACCACAGTCACCATCAGCTCCTTAAATCACTTTCTATTTCCCCGTCTCCTTCCGAGGGACTCTGCCCTTTAACCCAGCCATGGGGACTCCCTGGGAGCAACCTTTTTAGTTTGCCTTTTGGTTTCCTGCCTTCCCCCTGTAAGCTTTTATTCCCTTGGTCTCTCCCTCTTATTCCCACATAGTTTCTTCTGCATTTTTCTAAGCCACAGCCTGGTCTCGGTGTTCTCTGAAAAGTTGGGGCTGACGTGAGTCTGGGAGGGGGTCTTTCTCATGCACGCACGTGAATGATGCCCGATGGAAAGGCTCTGACAGGCGTGCATAATTACGGCTCCTCTGGAAAC
>RJWJ010025229.1:0-24129 GCA_004363605.1 Indri indri
GAGTATGTAAAAATGAAAATAAATTATATGTGGAAACAACATGAAACAAAAGTTTTATTACTAACACAAATAAATTTACTACAGGGCCTTATATTTTATATTCTTCTTCAGATCCTTGAAATGCTAAGAGGGCAAAATACCCAATAATTTCTTGCAACTCCAAATATTCATAAATATTTCTGAAAGGGAAAATATACGTTTCCTTGTGCTGTTTGAAAGCCGAAAGGATCTTGCAGAGTTGCTCAAGCAGAAAAGATAACAATATAGAGACAGCTTTTAAGAGTTAAGATTTATTTTACTGTTTTTTTGGGAGGTAAGATTTAAAGGAAGCAAGGAATGTGGAAATATTGTTTTTCTTTAAGTAAAACAGCAATTTTTAAATGCTCTCTCTCTTCTGCTAGAAGCCAGATGGCTGTGACGGATGGATTCTCCAACCATTGTTATTAATATTTACACAACATGCTGCAACCACACAGAACTTGTTTTAAGTGTTATTGTTAAGTGGTGACATCTCCCTACAGCCCAACTACTGCTCTGATAAATGCTAGGACGCGGCCACGGCAGCGGATTTATTCAAAACAAGAACTCGGGTACTCACGGAGCAGGTTTTGCTGCAGCGATTCGGACCTGTACAAGTTCACGTGGTTCTTCTTAAAGACGTTCTTGAGCAGCTGTGCCCTCTCGGTGAGGCTGCGGGTCAGGTGCAAACGTGTGAAATGAATTGTCAACTCGGCAGAGACCAGCGAAGAGAGCTAGACTCAAACAAAAGATCGCTCGGGGAATCTGCAGCTTGGTGATTTCTTTCCCCCACTTTCTCAGATAGCAAATGAGATTTCAAGTATTTAGACAGACACTTCTGAGGCCATTTTCTCCCATAGCTAAGGAGGAGTTGTCTCCAGTAATCCTTTCCGAGTAAAAAGTAAGATTTCCTGACCCCCTAGTTACATTTAAGTCAAACGGTGACACAGAACCCGTACGACGTAATTAATTTTAAAAAAATACAAAATCATCAGTAGGGTTATTCGCTTCTGAAAATTCAGTTAACTTAGTACATATGTTCTGAGCATGGCCTTTTTAGAATTAAAAAAAAACCTTAATTATTACTGTATCTTTTTCGCACTGTGCACGTATTTGGCACAAAATATTTTTTAGTTAAAAATACTAACGAAACTAAATATTAACTAAAATTACACAAAGAAGAAATTTTATTGCCTTTTTAATTAGTAAAATTCCATTACCACTCTGACGTGGTAGGAAATGTGTTCTTCAATTTCACTTTAAACTGTTTTCAGAAAACAATTAGGTTAGCTAAGATAACAAGGAAGGTATTTATTTTTCAATGAATGTCTAGAATAATCCTCTCCACAGATACAAATCCAGGTAACTATACAACTTCTAAAAGCACACTGCAAGAAACAATGCATCTTTTCCCCCACCGCACCCCGGATAGCGCCTCACACAGTAGGAACTCAAATATTTGTCGGATAAATCAATTTGAGTAATAATTCTGAAATGCACATATAAACATCATCCATCTTCCCAATCGTGCCATTTCTCCACGGGTTGATTTATAAAATTTTGCTTTGATATCAAAAAACGTAATAAGCACGAGGAGCAAATAAATAATCCACTTGCGTTGCGGCAAATGTTTACGCAATTTTGTTTTAATAACTGGAACTGACTCGGTTGAAAAATTTCCATCTTGTGTTTTTCCCACTATAAAAGCTTTAGTTAAATTGCTGTAAGTTATGTTAGCTCTGTATTTTGCCATTTTTTTTGAGACTCTGAAATGGAACAATATTTATCATATATATATATATATATATATATATATATATATATACCCTGCTGCAAATGAACTCGCTGTGTAAATGATTTACACAAACACGGAGGCCAAAACTGAAGGAAAAATATTTAGAAATGTTGACATTTGTAGTAATCTTCCACACATATTTTTGAAGTCTAGGGATGTTCACTGGTACTATTAGACATATTTTATTGTCATTGGGAATTAGCTACATTAAGGCAAGAAAATTAATTCCTCTGAAACTCCAGCAGTTCTGCAAATAGTTGTAAAACTTGTTTTTGTCAGTGAAATAAACAGATTATGCGGAATGAGAAGGGGCCATTCTTACAGAGTCACTTTTCTTACTCCGCTCTTTAAATGATCTAACATTACAGGCCCTGGGACCCTGAGGGGCACTAAAACATGTAACTACTTTTAGGAAGTCAGAGGCTTCAGCAGCAGGTGGTCTGGCTTTGTTAGCAGAGCATTGCGGATGGGGTGCTGGAAAGTCTCTGGTGTTTAAAACTGAAATGACTTCAGGAGACCAGAGGACGACAATGTGTCATTATGCAGCTTCCTTCCCAAAATACATTTTCCAGGTTTCAGGCTGGCCTTCCTAAACGCGTAACACTTCAGTATTGCAACATGAACGTGTTGCACAAGAACATTTTATCTTTCATATTATGGCACTTGAAATACAGAGCGTAATTTTGTTTTGGAACAGTTCATATAAGGCTCTCACTCAGCTGTTGCATCAAGCTAACGTCCAGTGTTAAAAAAAAAAAAAAGAAGAAGAAGAAAGTCTCTTTCTTGTGAAAGTAGCGCATTGCTCAGGAAAGAGCATGGCCTTTGGAGTCTTGCTTTGGTTTAATTCCGAGTCTGCTACTTACTAGCTGGGTCACTTTAGGTAAACCTTTCTCAGCATCTCATCTATAACAGGAGGACAATACTTAACTCGCACGCAGGCTGGGAGGGCTCAGGGAATGGCCAGCACCAGGACCGAACTTAGGAAGCGCTCAACAAAGGCGGGGCCCTCCCACCCTTATCCTCCAGGTCCCAAGGAATTTATTGCAATAAATCAACTGGAACAGAGATCATCACAAAACAAAAGGTACTTTGTAAGGACCATTTCGCTGCATCGGTTTATATCTAGCATTAGCTCAGTGTGAGATGTCTGTTGGGGCACATGAGTTCTAATTCATAATGCCCGCATTCTACCTCTGTACTGAGAAAACTGCTAGGTTTTTGTTGTTTTGTTTTTCCTTAGCTACTCTGAGCTTCTTGCTTTAGTCCTTGTAGAGCAAAGAGTCCTTTCTCCAGAATATAAATGCCATTCACAGGAGGGTGCCGAATCAATAATAAGCGATGATGAGCTGTATTTCTCCAGTCTTATCCTACCTTCGGGAACCATCATTTCAAAATTTATGCAATTCTGTGTTCTGTGCCATCGATGTTTGTGGGTACTGACATGACTATTAAATCACATTATAAGGTATACTGATAACATGTTAACATTAATAGTTACTAATACTAAAAAAGTTCACTTTTTGTTGAACAGTATAACACAGCGTGAAAAGACCAAAAAAAAAAAAAAAAATGAATAAAGACCAAGATACCTTCTCACTAACCACATCTTACTCACAAGTCCTGGCCAGCAGTTTTACTTAATCTTATATGGTCTTTCATTTTCATACCAAGCTACACAAACTCTGATTTGTTTAATGCAATTATACGACAGCCACTTAAATATTGTTACCTTATTTCCAAATTTACTAAAATGCTGCAACTTAAGGTCTTTGATGGAGGTAAGTGGAAAGACACCATGTTTGATGTGCTATTTCACCTAGAAACACTAAAAAATGTTAGCGTTGGTATAAACCCATTTACGGTTCTGGAATGTGTTGGAATGTGTTATCTTAAAGGATTTCTAGTGATCTTTGAAGAGGGGTAAGTTTTCATTTCTCTGTATATTGGTTAGTGAGCTATTTTGGCTGACTCTTTAAAATGAATCTCCAGGAAGTCAGTAACCGCTCATTCACGGGATGTTCAGTGTACAGCACGTGACAGCTGTCCCATACTAGGTAGTGGCTGTGGGGGCAGAAAAACAATATAACAGGCCTAAGCTCTGCCCTGGAGGCAGTAACATTTCATTGTTTTTCCATTTTTCTTTTCTTCTTTTTTTTTTTTTTGAGACAGGGTCCCGCTCCGTCACCCAGGCTGGAATGCAGTGGCTTGATCACAGCTCACTGTGACCTTGAACTCCTGGGCTCAAGGGATCCGCAGGCCCCTGCCTCAGCCTCCCGAGAAGCTGGGACTATAGGTGCACCCGCCACGCCTGGCTACTCTTCTCTTTACAAATGTTGGACAGAACCATTATCGCAGTGGTTGGAGTACACTGAGGGAACACATTTGATACATCTCTCTGTCCTCAGTCCTCACCAAAGTATTAGCAACACTGATGCAACATCTAGTATGGAAACTGAGAGATATAATTTCTTTTCTATTAGTTCAGGGGCAATGTTAAAATTCCTCTTCATCAAGATAAACAGTACAAAGAAATGTTACAGAGAGCACCATCGCCACCCACGCGACCGAGCTATGTGATCTCACGTGCCCCGCTCTCTTCTTTTACGCTAAGGCTCTGGGCCAAACCATGGTGATGGACAACCCACGAGGACTGACCCGAAAATCCCTGGCTGAAATTCTATTTAGTAATCCCTGATGATATGCTGGCTAATGTCTATAGTTACAAATACAGAAAGTTATGTCTCATTATTACGTTTGCCCGTCTATAAAATGCGTTACTTCACACACTCTCACGACATTCAAAAATGATTGCCCTGTCTCCAGTGAGCCCAGCATCCGTAATCCTTTATTTTAACACTCTGGGCAAGGTTGAAACCTTCAGAGGTATGGTTTGGGTTATTTTAAACCTTCAGGAGTAAGGTTTAGGCTATTCTCCCAACGTTTTTGACTTAAGTAGATTTCTACCGTGACCCGTGGCTCTAAAACAATATACTTAGATTGAAGAAGCATACTTTTCCCTCTAAAATTTAAGGGAATGTATCTATTTGCTGCATAATATGGTAAGAAGCATACTATTTTCTTGCTTAAAATGACAATTAAGATGTTTTAATTTTTGAAAATGAAAAAAGATGAGAAATAAATTACTGTAAATATTAATCTTAATGTAGTGCTTACAATTTATCGTTTCTTTGATACATTTGCATTTTATACATAACTTGAGCTTCATAGTAGTACTTAGTGAAGATTAAAAAAGTTGGGAATGATCAACTCACAAGATTTTTCTAAGGTTAAGAATTGCATCATTCTATGACAAAAACATAAACAATCCTGCTTTGGACATTACCTAGTTTGGGCAGCGTAACTCATATAATTTTACGTTTTTATGTACCAGATTTTTATTTCATTGCCCACAGGTCAGCCATCATTTCACCACCCACCACTCAACAATCCTTTCTCCCACTCTTTCATTCATTCATTCCTTTGTCCATTCTCCTGAGCATTCATACATTCAACAAACATTTATCGAGAGCTACTACGTTCCTGGAGCTGTACTAGGTGTTGCGTTGCAGCTGTGGCTAAGACATTGGCCTCTCCTGTAAGGAGCTCAGTCTAGTTGGAGAAACAACCATGCACAGGGTAAACACATACATCATAATGCAGTGTGATAAATGTATTAATAACAAAAGAAGTTTATACAGAGTATAAAGTATAGGGATGGTAGGCTAGGAATTATATGTGGAAAGTTGAGGAAATTGCATCCAAAGTAGGTTTTGAAAGCTGGGAACTGGAGTGCCCAGTCTGTAAGAGGAGTATTGGCTCCCAAACAAGGAACAGCCAGTACGAAGACTGAGAGATATAAAGTGACATGATGTTTTGGAACTAAAGAAAATCTGATATCACTAGGTAGACACTAGTTAGGCAGAAACCCCAATTTCTCCCCTTTTCACAACATAGATAAAATTTGCTAAGTTTTCTGAAATTTGACATCAACCTCATTCTCCAAGATTCCCAAAATAATCCCGGCAGTAAAATCTTGAACTGCCTTAGAAAGTATTCATAATTAGTGTGGCATGAAGACCTTTCCATCCAGGTGCTGTTTTTCTCCTTTGAGAGCTCCCGTCTCCTGCCCCCTGCTCTAGCTGCCATCCAGCAGAAAGCCACCGTGGCTGTGCTGGCCATCGTCCCGCTGTGTCCCAGGTGTGTGTTTTGTGGAGTTCAGCTCACAGCTAACTCGTTCCTGAGTTCCTGAGAAGCGCTGAGCAGCTATCTTAGGGTGAGGAGCTGGGCGGCAGCAGGAAGTTCCTCTGATGCGTTTTCTACAGAGAAGTGGGTGCTCATTTAAGGCAGAAACCACTTCTTTCCTTGTTAGTCTCTCTGACTTATTTCATTGAATGGAAGGGGCTACATATGTCACAGACTTCCTGCATCTTTAAAACCATTCATTCACAATTCCATGAGCTAGAACTCTTATTGCATCTGTTTTTACCGCTAGAGAGAAAGAGATGAACCGATGAACTTCGTCCCAGGTGACGGGAATTCCCCGTGGTTTTTTCCTACAAGGAATGCGGTCAGGCAAATTTTCAGGTGCAGGGGAGGGTGGTGGGAGGGGGAGGACAGGTGTTCTCATTCCCATCATGCGCAGGTACGCAGGGCACCGAGTCAGAGAGGGTAAGTGCTTTGCCGAGTTAGCAGTAGTTTGCCAAGTTGCTGCTACACCGTGTTCTTGCAAAAGTGGCCAAAGGAGGCAGAACAGTGATCGGCTGGGAGCAGGGGCTCTGGAAATAACTGGCACGGGCTGCAGGCCCGGCTCTGTCACTTAGAACCTTGGGGACTTTCTCTCTCTAAGCCCAAGCTTCCTCATCTGGAAAAGATGGAGATGATGGGTCTGCACAGGTTGGTCCAGGGATTCAAGGAGACAGCACGTAAAATGCAAACGAAGCGCCTGGCGCGTAGTGAGTGCTCAGCAAATGCTGGTGCTATTGTTTCCAAACGAGAGGCTCACGCTGGCGTGTGGTGTGACCCCTCGGCCTGAAGAGAGGGAATAAGAGCCGACCAAGGCCACGGTCTCAGCCTGAGTCCCTAGTCTGGCACCTGACTCCATTGTGTCGAACTGGGTAAAAACCGTGAATCAGATTAAGGTGACACATACCAGGGCTTAGACATTTCCCGCGGTGTAGACAAAACTTTAGCTCGCTTTAGTGTGATGAAAGAGACAAAAAACAAAACAAATTCCCGGTACTATCTTCATAATTGTGTTTTATCATAGCCTGCTTTCAACTGATTTTAATTTCTTTTTTACAATGCTTTCTGAATTTAGTGAATTCAATTAGCTTTTTAACGTTGCTTTCCTTGGGAGGGGTGGTGGTAGTGAGGAAGAGAACTTAGGCACAGAACTCACTTCATATATGGTATGTATCTAGGTCAGTTCCTAACAATTACTGAACCACAAATGTAATTAGAGGGCAGTTTGTCCTATGTCAAACAATGATTATGAGCATATACTATTTTATTGTGGATACTGTTTCAAGCTAACAGTCTGTTTCTTCCCTTTCACTTTAATAACACACTAATATCTGTAACTACCATTTATTGAATGCTCATTAATGACCAGGTACTATGCTATGTGCTTGATGATATTTTATTCAATTCCCACAACTAACCGTGAGGTAGGTATCATCACTTACATTTCATCGATGAGGAAACTGAGGCTCATTAGCATTAAGCACCTCGGCTAAGGCCACACACAGCTTAGAAAGTGACAGATTTGATTTGCTTCCCAAATCCGTGAGTGATGCTGCCAGCTCCGTGCTAATAAATGCAAGTTTTACCGTCTATTTCCAACCACTAGTAAAGGATAAATTTAAAGTTCACTTGGAAAAGAATGTATTCAGTGTGTATCGTACCTTTTTCCAAGCACAACTGCTCCTGGGTCTTGAGATTTTGCCTCCAACTCCTGGACTTCATCCACTAATGTTTTAAAAGCAGTTCTCTTGACGCTGGAAAGGAAAAAAAAAAAAAAATTTGCCTAGAAATACTTACGTGAAATGACTTTACAAAACGAGATGATGTCTGGTTTCTTATCATGCCGTTGATAAGTACAAAGTAACCAGAGTACATGCAGTTTTAATAGAACCTAAAAAATTACAGTAATTTTGATCATTAAGACAGGAATAATAGTCTTAAAATAAATGGCTTAGGTTTATAATATTAAAACTCTCATAGTTATTAAATAAACATCATATAATTAACTTAAATAAAACCTTTTATTGTGGGAAGAGGTAACATTTTAAAACTTACAATCCTTGAGATAAAATTTCATTTCTTCCATTCTATATTCTATATATGTTTAGAATCAGGTGAGCAAAAACTTTCTTTTCATAACTATTCAGAAAAATGTGTTTGGAGGTAGTACAATTTTTTCTTCTGCCTTGTATGGCTTTGGGGTTAATCTTTAAAAAACATACTCTCTGATGTAATTTTCTCCAATGTAATGCACTTTTCTCTGATGTTCATTGAAGCTACCTGCTTTACTTCTCATTTGGTCTTTTATACTAATTTAGTTTTCTAGCTCCTGAATCTAGTTCTCACTTTTTTCTTCTTTATTTAAAATTAATTAATTTTACTAGTTCCCAACCTGCAAACTCTCCCTGCTTGGGTTGATGTTACAACTAGAGAAATGTGAGGATTAATATGCATCTATATTTCTGTGTATACGACCAGGTATTATACTTACACCTTATACACCACGTCGAGGAGCAGAGATGCCACAGGGATAAAGAACAAGCCCATCCAGAACACTCCGGAACTGAACAGCATGGCTGCCTGCAAAAGTCACAGAAAACAACATTACTTTAAAAACAAAGAAATACATCATTTTTGCTTAGGTTTTACATTATTTTAAGTAAAATCATTTTAAGAATACCATTCTATGAGAGAACATACAGTAACTCTGATTTTGAACTTATGAAATACCTGGTATTACAAACTAAAGGCGTTAAAACAGATATTTGCTAAATCTCTTCTTCCTTTAAGTAGCTAATAGAGCAAAGTTTTATCATGTACCCAATCTTTTCATATTTTTATATGAAATTTGTATTATTGTACTCAGTATATGAAGTAATAAACCCTGACCTTCTTTTATAACTCAGAACACCAAAATCAATCTTTTTGAGCAAACTTAAAATACACTCTGGATTAAATTCTCTTATAATAATATAACTTGTAAGATAAATCATAGTTAGAAACTAAGTTTATTATTTCTGGCAAATGAAAATTAACTTTACTTTTGTAAAATTACAGGATATTAAAATATCATCCAGATAAATCATGACTATAGTATAATCAAATTAAGATATATATGAAAACAATAATTTATTTTTGGTTAATATTAATATTAGGTAGGAATAATCTTAATTTTTGTTCAATGATTTATATAACTCATATCAGTGCATACCTGTTATTGCTAAAGTCAAACTAAATATTTAATATGTAAAACCGAAATAAAACTATATTAAAAATAACTTTAATAATTCCTTTCTATTAAATCCCAAATTGGTACATCAGAGTCTTGTGGGTTGCAAAGAAAATGATTCTGTGATTAAAAAAGTAATGAATTCTATTAGTTGTTTGCAATTATAATAAAAAATACCTTTGTAATACAATTGGATTACACAGAGCTTAAAAATAAGCTTATTTATACAATAAAACCAAAAGAAATATTTTAGTTTCACTTCTTTTAGTCTGTTAAGAGTAGATCTGTAGCACATATTTAAATCCATAAAGGTATTGCTATAATTCCATTAAAAAGTAGCCTGCACATTTACATTCTACTGAAAATCATTCAGGAATTTTTTTAAAAATCAGGTATGGTTCAGGAATTAAAAATGATCTTGGGTTTAATTTTTCTAGGCAATTCCACATTTACCCATAAATAGTCCTAATCAACCTTTATCAAATACAAAGATTAACTTTAAATTATGTTTCAGATTACCTATTCGTTTTGACTCTCAACTAAGAAACTCATGAACTTCCGTTTAAATTTTTCCTACATTAATGTGGGCTTATCGACACAGACCGTCGGTTCAAGGACGCTAAGGTTTTTCGCTACGCAGGATCGAACAGCTTTGAATGCTACTAAAATCAAAACGTGATTCCAAAAAATTTCAGAAAATAAATTTTGCCACGTGGGTTCGAGAGAATAGCACCCATATTCTGGACACCCACAAGATGACAAATGTTCCCATAAAAGTCACTTTATTTAATAAGCAAAACATGATCTTTGACATGTTTGCTGACATCCTCAATAGTGAAAACCAACAGTAACTACGTAATAGGAAGTGTCTATCAAGTCAGTGGGTTTTCTTTGGATTGGAGGAAGCTTTCTAGGAAGGTAACAACTGTGAAAAACCAATTTCTTTTTCCCGCTGCGGGGGGAAGGTAAGATAAGATTCCAAGTCGTGTAACGAAAAATACCCTGTTTACTTAGCTTAATTTTTTAATATATTCTAATTTGGGGGGCAAGAGAAGAAAGATTTCTTCTTGCCTTTTCCACCTTGCATCAAACGTCTGCTGGTGGAAAAGGCAAAAGTGGCCGAGAGTCCGGCTGCTAACTCTGGCCATTGTGATGCTAACCACCAACGCGCCCGCGGGCCCTCACCATTCAGTCCGCCCACCTTGGGCTTTACAAACGAACGACGTGAATTGAGGGGAAGAAAGTTTTTCTGTGTCATATCTGAAAGCCTGTCAGATTTTTCTTCTTTCCTTTTGCAGAGTTAATCCAAACCTAAGAGATTTAAAGCCGACATTCGCATTAAAGACAGAGAGTCTCTTTGTGTTTTTTGGACGAAGAGGGGGGAAAGAAAGCAAAATCCCACAGAGGTATTTCCTTCCTTTCTGTACGAGAAAGCTCCCCCTCGCTCTGGGGAACCCAGTTTTGTCTCTAACTTTTCACATCTCCCCACTCGCAGGCAGGTCAGCTGGGAAAAGGCGAAGGATCCGGCACACAATGGCGGTGACAGGAGCAGCCTGCTCGGGGCCAGGCTCAGGCTTCCCCCAAGAGCCGTCTGCAAATTGCTCCTAAGTGGGAGATCGCTGGGCCGTGCCAAGGGGCCCCCCACGGCCCCTCCCTGAGGCCCTGTGAAACCAAATCTGCCACAAAAGTGGCTCCCGGGGGCCTTGAGAGAGAGGAGATCAGCCCGGGGCGCTGCTGCAAAGCTGGTTCTCTGGGGGGCACAGGCCCTGCTGGGGAACAAGCAACTGCTTGTCTCTGCAGAGCGACGCTGGCTCAGCATCCGACCACGTGGGCTTCAGAAATAAACCGGTGCTGCCCGAAAACGCAACCTGCCACAGAGGAATTGTTCTGCAATTTCCATGTGAGCTTGCAGAGAAAAGAACGCTTGAGAAGATACAGGCTTCTGTGCATCTGGCCAGGCCAAGGGGCCCGACCAGATAAGAGGGGCTCACCTTCCAATCCGCCAGCACCTACGTTCCCATGCCCGAGAGGACCACCGCTTCGCCTTTGAGGTGGCCACGTTCGGTCTCGTGGGGGAAGCAATTCAGACATGCCACCTGCCTGTAAACCTTCGCGACGTGGTCCTTCAGTCTACCTGAATGTTTGCACTATAAACGTCAGAGTGGCATGCTGTGACTCTTACTCTTGCATGATGTATAGATGCCTTTTAAAAAAGACGGCCCTTGGGGGAGCCTTAAAACTGCATCCATGGACCCCCCATGGCACAGGGCTGGTGATGTACAGCCCCGGAGGTGGTCCTGGCTCTGCCCTTCCCAGCTCTGGGACTCAGTCTGTTTCCTCAGCTGTCAAGCAGATCGTAAGAACCAAACCCGATGATTGCAAAGTGGCTGCTTTTATCAGTCGACGACACTGATCACTCACAAACTTTCCCTTCGTCATTTCGATGTTCCAATTTCTCTAAACGCTCTAGTCTGCTATTCTTTCTAGCGGTCCGTCCCATGAGCTTCGAGGAAAAAAATTTTTGACAAATATCAAATGAAAAGTCAATTTATTAAGTTTTATGATGTTCCTCACAATAATATAACAATGTATGCTTGTCTCATCTAATATTTTGAAATGCAATACTGAAACGCAGGCCGAAGTAACTGATCCCTAATAATGCACTATTCATCTCAATTTGCTAATTTAGTGAATGGAAAAAAATTATTTTTTTCACACAAATTATTATTGACTATTCAGGCATAATGTTAATTTGGGAAGGGAAAATTATTCAGAAGACAGTGCTTCAAAACTTCATCAGTTATAGTTATTTTTTTTGGAGGAGAGTACATTAAGAGAAATTATTATTATTTTTTTTTTGAGACAGAGTCTCACTCCCTTGCCTGGGGCGAGTGCTGTGGCGTCAGCCTAGCTCACAGCAACCTCAAACTCCTGGGCTCAAGCGATCCTCCTGCCTCAGCCTCCTGAGTAGCTGGGACTACAGGCATGTGCCACCATGCCCGGCTAATTTTTTCTATATGTATATTTTTAGCTGTCCAATTAATTTCTTTCTATTTTTTGGTAGAGATGGGGTCTCGCTCTTGCTCAGGCTGGTCTCGAACTCCTGAGCTCAGAACGATCCGCCCGCCTCGGCCTCCCAGAGTGCTAGGATTACAGGCGTGGGCCACCGCACCCAGCCCATTAAGAGAAATTAATATAACTTCTAGAGGGGTTAAGAGTTAATGCTGGCAATGATAACAACAACAAAAAATCTAAGAAGTGATTATTAAGCATTTGGATAAAGCTTGGGGCTTTCTAAGCTTAAAAACAGTGAAAAATACTACAAAAGGAAATGCTTTAAAGAACTGATTCACAAAAATTTATAATTTCCACATGTTCAAAAAAAAATAACTGAACAAGTAAATGATAAACAAGAAACTGGGAGAATGCTACAAATACATAAAATTCTGTGTTAATATCTGATCATAAAAACAGCCCGTTTAAATTCTTCACAAGAAGAGCTGCAATCGTGATGGGCAAAGATCTGGAAAGATACTCACAGAAGCCGGGGCAAGTACTCGGGGAGCAGTGATGAGCCTCTGTAGTCATGGAAACACTAGCAAATTAGACCAGATCTTAAAACTTCACGATCACAGTTTGGCAGGGTGGGGAGTGGGGAGTGGCGTGTGTAGGGTGGAACAGGTATTTGTAATAATTTATATTCCCGCCAGCAAAGTGCTAGCCTTTGGGAAAGGCATTTGGCACTGTGCACCAAGGATAAACATTTATTCCTGCTAATTTGATAATTCGACTTCTGAACTGTGTGTTACAATTACGTACAGCTTTTGCGTATAGGTTAGTATCTCATGACACTGTCCTGTGGCCACTAGTCCTGAAAGCGTCTTCCCCCCCTCCCCGACCTAGAAGGGCCCATGGGCAGCATCATCTCAGACAGTCACAGTAGAGTAGCATAGTTAAGGCTTCTGGAAGCCACAGTGAAGAATCATACTGAGTAGTTTTTTAAAGCAAGGTTTTTCAAATGTATTTATCGATCACGGAACACTTTCTCCCACATACTGTTTACTGACATCCCACACAACTAATTTAGGGGAATGAAAATATTCCTGTGGGTTCTTTTAAATAACAAAACATCAGCCAAAGCTAAGAGGACACTATGTGGCAGGTCGAGCTAATGGACATCCATATGAGAGAATATTATCCAAGTTGTTAAGGATGCTGTTCACAGATTATATCAAAATCACTGGAGCCCGGGCTGTTCTCTACTTGGAAAGCCCTTCTTGCACTCACAGCTGGGGACTGCAGTACCAAGAAACCTTTCCAAACAATAGCTCGGGGGTCGAGTGTCCTCTCCTCTGTTAGCATCATAGTAACTAGCATCTTACACCCTAAGTATCTGTTGGCTTCCTCCACAGCACACACGCTCCTCGGAATGGACTCTTGTTTTTAGCCTTCTGATCCGCGGATACCCTGACCCACGGGCGCTCCATAAATCTCAGCTGGATTGAACTGAATTGGGCTCTTCTATGGGATAAATTATTACTTTCTGCGTAAAAATAGGGCAGAACATCCAGAAAACAGCTAAGGAGAAGGGTGTTTCAGATAAACCCCAATATGTTTGCAATTATTCTCAGCAGCTTTTAATTACTCAGAGACAAAGAGAACCCTTGGCTTGGGTTATCCCAAACAAACAAACAAACAGAAATTTTAGAAAACATGCAAATTGGATGCCAGCTTACAGGGTCTATGTGCATCTTTCTCTTGGACATTTCTGGGGGGTGGTGAGGGGCTGCAGGGAGTGGTCAGCCTGTGCGACTCGGAACCAACGTTCGATCTGGCCGTGCCATGCAAGAAACAACCTTTGCATCTCTGCCCTCTGGTGAAACGAGTAATGAGAAAATAAACGACTAAAAAAGATGTTGGGGGGAAAAAGAGGAAGAGCTAGTTGGGACCTGGATCAATCAGAAGTTAATTTTTTCCAAAAATCGTAAAATTTGACTATATATATCAATGCACACTGAGAACGGAACAGGAGAAAGAAAACAGTCTTTCTAAAAAAGCGTTGAGAGCGCTAGAAAGTATGTGGTTCTGAAACATTATTTTCTAGGAATATAGTTCCCAGAGTAGTAAAAATAATTAAGAACAGAATTTGTTTTATTTTAATCTTCTGTATTGTGCTGTTGAAGAAACTTAAAAGTAACAAAAATGAGGATAGTATTAGTAACAAAATATTTTTTATTAGGAGAAACAATTTAAAAATGTTATGTTACCGCATACATTGTCTAAGACAGGGTACATAATCGCAATGATCAATATTTTCACTTGTTATGTCATTCTTACAGGTTTTTATAATTTTGTGATGAGACATCATCTCCTTTCATTGCCCTGGCTAGAGTGCAGTGGCATCATCATAGCTCACTGCAACCTTAAACGCCTGGGCTCAAGTGATCCTCCTGCCTCAGCCTCCCGAGTAGCTGGCACTACAGGCATGCACCACCAGGCCCAGCAAGTTTTTCTATTTTTTGTAGAGATGGGGTCTCACTGTGGTGCTCAGTGTGGTCTCAAACTCTTGGCCTCAAGAGATCCTCCCGCCTCAGCCTCCCAAAGTGCCAGGATTACAGGCGTGAGCCAGTGTGTCCTACCTAATCTTTTAAAAAACCATCTCATAAAGTATCAATAGTTTGATTACTAGTAATTCGGTCTGTAAAACACAATGACCTATAATTCAAAGCTGTAGAAAATGATTTTTAGAAAACTCAAAACTTCAAAAAGCACTTAGCTACAGAAAAGCAAACAAAAGTTACACGAATTACATAGAAAAATGATTGACTTCCATGGTTGAGACTTTCAGTTGCCCCCCAACCTATTCCTTTTCCCCAGTCTTCCTTAGATGGAATCGCCTTGATCCTTGGCTGGACACCTTTTCCTCCAGCTGAAAGACTACATTCTTCTGGCTTTCTTGTTGCAGCTAGTTGTGGCCATGTGATTAGCTTTTGGCCAGTGAGAGCTAAGTAAAAATGCAGTGGCAATATCTAGGAAGGAGCCTGGAATAGAAAGGGCTAATCTTTCTTCCTTCTCTTGTTGACTGGAATGTTGGTAAAATGGCGAGAGCTTAGGCAGCTATTTTAGACTATGAGGAAGTACACTAGGGTTGGCCATCATGACTGTGCCCCTGCCACACCAGTCCTAGACTGCCTGCCTCCCACTTGACTTCTCTTACATAGGAGAGAAATAAGCTTCAATCTTGTTTAACCCACAGTTGAAAAACACTAAAAAAAATGCCATAAAATAACTTGCTTTGGATGAAACCTGCTAGGGAACTTAATTGTTAACTTAGAATAAGGCAGCTTTAGACCACTCACTGATGGTGCCTTTATGTTAACGTGTGATGGATGCAAGAATTACGTCCAGGTATGAGCTTTATTGAAACAGATGGTGCAATGTCATTTATAATTTCTTTTATGAGTATTTCTGATAGAATGCCTGGCCTGTCATTCAAACAGAAGCTGCAGGGGCTTGTGAGCTGGCTCGCCGGGCTGGAGGGGTGGTCTGCCCTCGGCCCCCTGCTGATCCGTCTCACAGAGCTCTCCCCAGACATCTCCGCTCCAGCCGCACTGGCCTTTGCCTTGACGGGAAAGGCTCGTTCCTGCCTTAGGGCACAGGCACCTGCTGGTCTTGAGTCTAAAAAGCTATTCTTCACAGGCAGGTGAATTGTTTGAGTTTCATCCCAACTTCAAAAGGATCTTCCCAGAGAACGCATTATTGTCCTGTCCCCCGTCGTACGGCCTCGCGTTCTCCCTGTCACTCACGCTGCGTGGAATTATCTTCACTGATTCATCATTAGTCATCTGTCAGCTGGTTTAGTGACTGTTTCTCCCTCCCATTCCCTAGTCCCCCAATCTGAATTGCAATAGGCATCCTGCCTAGCTAACCTGGTCGCTAGGAACAGTGCCTGGCACCGATTAAGCCCTCGACATCCATTCATTAATGCGGTGAATGAATGCAACAATGAACTGACGCTAGGGCTGATATTCAGGCTCTGCCACACCAAGAGCAGGACGTGTTCCGCTTTCGCGCCTTGCTCACCGCAACGGCATCTGGGCACAACCTGGCACCTCTTGCATCTATGACATCAATGCTCCGTCGACAGCAATGAGATCCCTCAGGGCAAGGACCGATTCCATCCATCTCTACGTCCTCCAGTGCCCAACACAGAGCCTGGCACACACGAGACACTCAGTATACATTTGCTGTATACTGTAGGAAAAAGCGCTGTGTCTACAAAAAGCAATGCCGGTTCTCGCACTGACTCTCAAGAGAGCTCTCGCTGCGAGGTGTCTGCAAATGTTCTGATCCACGACGGCATTTATCATATCCATGCCTTTATTTCTACACGTACTTCTCCCTACGCATTGGGCGTGGGAGTGGCCGCCGGCCAGCTGCTGATAGAACTGGGAAGGTCTGCCTGTCACGTTTACGGTCAGGTGCACGAGGACTGTGACCAATGGCATATTTTACTGGACGGGCTCACGATCGTGGGCTCATTGAAGAACATCTGACAAAGCTCTGGGCAGCTGTTCCCTCCAGGCTACCTGGCCAAACACAGCAACCCTGGGTGAAGCTCCACCGTATCCTAACTCTGCCCGACCCCGTCAACAAGGGCCGGTCTGCTGACCAATAAATTATTCCGGGCTATTCGGGCAATTAAAAACCGAGAGATGAATAAGGACCATTTTAGCCAGGAAATTCCTCCTACGAAGAGTAATTTATCACGTCGGATTAAAACAGGCCACAGCGCGATTTACGAAAATCGTATCGCTAATGTCGTTTATTAATACCTTTCCTGCCGGGGTGACACCAAAGGGTTCAACAAAGATTTTTATTGTTTTTCAGAAAGCCTTTACAAACCTCAATCAAGAGATCTGAGATTTGGTAAAACACATGCTTGTTCCTTAAGTTCAATTTCCTTCGGTAGTTTCATAGCTCCCTGAGGCCCGGGAGAGCAGAAACAGATGGCGCTCGGGAGGGCTCGGCGGGCTCGTCGGCAACGCCGAGATAAATTCAAAAGTTCTGCCGGCACCAAGCTTCTGGTATTAATCCTGATATGAAATGATCCTTGATGCGGTTTTTTATTTTTTAATCTGGTTGACTAATCATATTGGCTCTAAAGTATTTTCTTCTAGAAATTAAAAAAAAAAAAAAAAAAACCCAGCAACTTCGCTCAGACAAGTCGGAGAAGTGGGCCAGCGTGTGTTTATGTAACACAGCACTTTTCCCCAGGGCCCGCCCTGCCCCATAAATTGTTGTGCTGGTGTGAAAAAACACAAGTCAGGTCTGAAAAAAAGTCTTCCTCTTAAATCACAACCATATTTGTAAGAGGCGGGGAAGACTGACATATTTAAAGTCTCAGCCCGGTTCGTCACACGATTTTCTCTTTATTTTCTTTTCCTTAGCAATTTCTTATCAGTGTATTTTCCAGTCGTCTACTTTCATGCAATTCGTCCCTGCTCCCCCCGACCACTGTGTCATAATACTTTCCTTTCGAGCAGTTAAATATTCCAGTAATCTGCAGGACCGGGACACTTGTTAATCATTATCATTCGAATCGCTATTAGGGGCAACGATGCAGAATTACTGTAATGGAAACAAAGTGCAAAACTATAGGAAGCAATGTTTGCCAAGTGGGAACACCCTGCCCACCAACCGAGAACAAGCAGCTCTTGGCTGGGGCGAGAGGAGCTGAGGCTGCACTGGACTGAGATATTTGGGAGACAGCTTTCTGGTCGCTTGAGGCAGGCAGAATGAGCTACAGCAGGGGCTGGGGGTGGGAAGCTATTGGATAGCATGAAAAGAAACCCCTGGTCAGTGACAGAGGCAGGTAAGGGCAGCTGAAGATGGAAATATTATCCGCAGATGACAGCTGGTTGGTTTACCACTCAGATGGAAGTGAGCACTTATATTGCTGGCCCTGATGCTAAGAGGGCTTTAAACCTTTAAAATCGATAAGGCCAGGAGAACAGCCACAGTGGAGGGGAAAGAGAAGGGGAAAGAAGAAATGGAAAAGGAACAGAGAGCAGTGTGTACGTGGGTTAAAGGGACAGACCCGGGCTGGGTTCAAATTGCAGCTCAGATACTTAGGAGCTGTGTGACCTTGAGAAAGTGAAGCAACCACTCTGTGTCTATGACATGTCTAATGGGACCCACCTTGCAGTGATGCTCGAACATGAAATGAGCAAACACATGAAAAGTGCTTCCGTCAGGGCACTGGGCGGCAACCGCACGTTCCCTGATGACGCGGGATGACTGGGTTGTCTAGTTTATCGTTTTTCTTAATGAGATGCATGTTATTTATACTAATATCGCTGTTAAGAAGAGGCAAGAAGCCAGGACATGAAGTGAGATGGAATTTCTATAAATGGGGTTGAGGGAGTTAGGTAGGTGTTGAAAAGTGGGAATTAAAAAAATCTGGGCATTTTTAAAAAAGAGACAGGAGCACTTTTACATCTGGCTAAAATTCTTCAGGGCCCTGGGCAAGCCGGGAAGGAACAGGTCTGGATGCAGGGAAGATGGCCGAAAGACAAAAAGGGTTTCCACCTGAGAGTAAAAAACAGCACAGCGATGGACCCCAGCGAGAAGGCATTGAATTCTTCAAAGTTTTAGAGGAAACCAATGGGATTTGGAAAGAAAGAACTGGGTTGAATTCTCTGGGTCGCTGGCAATTTCTTTGCTTAACACAAAGGTCTGAAATACAGATTTAACTGAAACAAGGAGTGCCCGGCATCAAACATCGTACCTGGTGAACATAGTAGGTGCACAACTAATGTTGGCTCCCTTCCCGCACGTTGAGAGGAACGGCTCTGTCTTTAGATGGGGGCTGAAAAGATGAACTAAGAATATAAGTTGGAAATGACTGTAAAAATCCTGCTCTATGTGTGAATCTACATCCAGCTGAATATAGAAGCAAGAGACCTGTACCTGCAAGGTGCCCAATCTGCATAATTTGCACCCTGAGATCCTGCTAACTAGAGTAAAATAGTCTGTGCCCTTTTCAACGTTTAAAATGTTCCTCCGAGGAGAACACAGTGAAAAGAAGGAGACAAGAGAATCTCAGTCTTAGGAACCGGAAGGCGACCTTGGAGGTGCCTTCAGAACCCTCCAGAACCAGCACGGAGCAGGACGGGGCTGCCCTCCTCACTCGGTCTACTTCACGCCACCCTGTACCATCCTGGAGGCCCTTGTTAAGCTTTCAGGCAAACAAAACATACTGACCTACACAATTAGTTGTAACATTTTGGAAGGAATGGCTGCCAAATCAATACAGGAGAGGAGCGGGGTCCCACAGGGATGGCCTTTGGATTAGACACTAATGACCCTGCTGGCGGTCGTGAAAGAAAGGTACCTGCATGCCAGGTGGAATCCTGCAGAACAGCCTCAAGTAACGGGGGCTGCCCTGGGCTGTGTTCCATGGTGTGGACTGCACAAAAGGTGCTCAGTCAGCTGATGCTAATACTGACACTTATGCTGGTGTTTCTTATATATTACTATATATATATATAGTGTATATATACATATCACTATATGTATATATAGTACATATATATAGTACATGCATATATATAACACTATATAGTATATATACAGTATATATATTATATATATAAATGTAATACTATATGATATATAATAATATATGTAATACTATATTGCTATGAAATAATATATGCAATACTATATTGCTATGAAAGTTAACAGATGAATAAATGGCCAATTCTGCACATATACATGTAGATACTTGCACATAAATGAATTTTTCACACATATATGCCTGTGTGTACATACATATACATTTGGCTATACTCTTGAATGAGATATAGAACTTTAAGACATAGAACTTTAAGTTTGGAAAAGTGTGAACCCAAGCATAGTCACTTCTTTCTGAAATTAGCTGGGTTATGATGGAACTAGTGACTCTATACCTATAACAAAGACGTTAAAAACCGAATGTAGCTACAATGTGGTTTTAGGACCTGTTAGTCTAGCGCCCAAGAAACAGTTAAATGAAGATAATGTGCCCGGCATTCTTGCTGTACCCTTTTTATGAAGTCGCTGCGAGGCTCACATACACACACACAGCCACCAAAACGCTTTTTTGCAAGCACTAAATTTAAAGTATTATTCCTTTTTTTTTTTTGAATAATGAAACAGACTTACATTTGCACAAACTAGTAAAGTCTACAGCTGAATTAATCCATTCTTCACATTTTCACTGGAGCACCAGCTATCTGAACACTATATTCAAAGTAGCAATAGTAATAAAACAGCAACCAAAAGAACCCGTGTTAGCACTTTCCACCGTCTATGAAGGGAACAGGAACATCGTGATAGACCGCTGACGTCCCCTTCACTTTGAATTAAACAGAGTATCCTGACAGGTCTCAAGAGATGATATTAAGTTTTGTGTTTGGGTAATACTGGGAATTCTACAGGCAACCACAGAATTATATCTGGCTGGCAAAAAGCCAGTCAAACTTCACACTTGTCCTAGAGGTAGGGGGTCAACAACTCAGTTCTTATCATCAAATCTATTGGCCATCGTTGCTTAAACTATCTGGGTCTGAAAAATCTTTTATTATTCATTTTGAAAATAAAATAAACATTAAGAAATGACGTAAAATGAAGCAAAGACTTATGCCTAATGAAAAAGAGATTAGATTAGAATCGACGTCAGGAAAAAGCAGGTCCAATCAGAGCACATCCAACAAAAACAAAGAATGGAATTGGATTTTCCAAATGGCATCATCTATGCATCAATTTTATTTCTTTCAGGAAAAAAGGACTCAGAAACCAACGGAAGGAGGAGATGCATTCACAGCTTTCTCTCTTTTCTTAAAATATATGCTATGAATTTTCCAGGGTTCACAGGACATGTTTCGAAGGAAGCCTTCACGTTTATCAAAGGGAAGTACATGTTCCTTGCTTTGTCTGGTTTTGCTGTAATAGTATATAATGCCTCTCTCTAATAAATTTAACCACAAAAGTTTTTTAAATGTGTCTGCATTCTGCTAATTTATAAAAAGCAGGATGCTGTCAGATAAAATTTCATGAAAATGATCTATAAACCAGGCTGTCAAAAGGGAAAGGTACTCGGGCAGTACTTAGGAGCAGCAAACAGATGGAAACCGCTGGAAAGCGTTCTGGTGACTGCGGGATAACAATGTCCTGTAACGGGGCTCACGTTACCTCGATTTGCAAGTTACTGTGAGGTCACAGGAAATCCTGAAATGTTTTCCACATTTTCTTTTATACATTTTATGTCAAATTTCCTGCAATTGAAATCATAAACCCTCCTACTGCTGGAATCTCTTCTGAAAGAAGGGAGATCTTTGACACTCCCCCTGAACACCTAATAACTCAATTCCTACCAGTGCAACAAGAACCTGAAAGACAGAATCGAAAATGCACTATGATAAGGCTGAAAGGTCGGATGCCCTAATTCTTTCAAAATGAAAACCAAACCGCTATCATTAAGACAACTCAAAAAGCGTACTTAATCTAGTGACGGCGTACTTTTCTTTAGAATAAGAGATAACGGAAGAAATGAGACTGTCCCAAAGACAGAAACTCACCATTTCCCCAAATCTCTTATCCAAAACGTATTTGTGAATTTACGGCCGAATTTAGAAACAGCATCTTCTATGTAGACATTCTTAACGAGACTCAAGCTCCTGATAACCATGTTTTATTGTTCTAGCTGTGTTTATGGAAGGATAAGTCAGATTTAAGTAAAATGTTCAAGTTTAAAATATTCTCTCAAGATTTATCACTCATAACTGTGGAATTTAAAAATTGCTTTTTAATGGTCAAATACTATTTTTATATAAATCGACAAGATGGGAAATCACACCAAACGATTAAAGTTCATTAGTAAGCACCAATTTTTAGGGTTTTGTTGGACCTCGAGTTAGTAGTGTACATTACCTCTCCTGACATGTCAGGGGCCATCGGAACCGCAGGCCACAGAGACGAGTAGATTCCGAAAAACACCACCCAGAGCACGATGCTGCCCCATATCGCCAGGTGGCTGAACTGCGGAGAGCAAGGGATGCGAGTCAGGTAAACTGAGGTCACGAACACTGATGAAACCTCCACAAATTCTCTTATTAGCTTTTTATTACAGCCATAAAAATATTATCCGTAGGCGTTTCTACATAATCGTGTGTGTGTTTTTTTTCTTTTAAATTGGATCTTTCATTAAGTGCTAACCTCTTCTACAAAAGTTACGACGTTTGCGGTACTGGAATTCAGAACTAATTGTTCCTTCTCTACATCTTCGGTGGTTTTCTCCTTTTATCTTTTTTTCCGTCTGCCATCTTTAAGCCTCCCTTACTTTGGCTCTGTGTGCTCTCGCTGAAAGATGTTAGATGCCTGTGAGAATACTATCTGTATGCCAATGACTGTCAAATGCAAATTTCTTGCGCCAATCTTTCTTTTGAGCATAAAACTTGAATTTCTTTTTGTTTAATGGGTCTCTACTTGGATATAGATCTACTGCAAAAAAAAAAAAAAAAAAAAGGCATCTAAAATGGAACTTGTTTTATCCAGGTTGTGAATTTATAAAAGTCGGAGGACAAATCTTTCACTAATATTATCGGTCTTCGGAATAATTTTCAAGTGGGTTTTCTGCAGAATGCCAGTCTGTGACACCTCTAAGAAAAGATCTGTAGTCAAATAAGTTTGCAAGTCTCCCAGCTTCCTGGGATACTCCCATTATTCAATAACATATTAAGGGCTCTGAGAAGTCTTGGGGTAACAAGACTAAAACTCCTAGTTCTCCCCCACCACCCTGACGCCGCATAATTAACAACCTGCAACTAGGATAAAGGGACACACTAAGTTAGCATGAAAAATAACCAAAAAACTGGAGCAAATGCATAAGTTGTCATTAGAGATGCTCTTACCCACGTCCAGTAAGAGGTCTCCAGTCCGGCTTTCAAACACACGGTTATCACCACAAACTAAAACAGAAGGGAAAATGCCACTTGATTTCATAAACACGACAGTTCATCGAATGACTGAAAGTGGGATTTATAAAGAATGGATAACTCTGTTTTAAACCCTGGGACTACTAGATCATTTTCTGCTTGCTTTGTGTGTCCAACAAGCAAAGACACAGGTGTCAGCTCAGCAGTTACGGCAGGACTGAGACAGGCCAGATGTGGGGCTGTGACGTTAGGTTAAAGTGAGACAGTTAAGCTTTCTTAGCCGGATAGCTAATGGCAATTTAGGGTTAATATCTGTAGAAATGAAACTTATTAAAGTACAAATATTAATTAATTTAAGCTATATAAGAATACGTCGATGATATTTGCCATAAATTCGGGAAAGCAAGACAATATTAACAATGGCGGTCATGTAAAATGGAGGAGAAAGTGAAAAGGAAGAAAAAAAAAACCAGGGTAGTAAGAGCAAAGAGAAAATATTGAAAACAGCAGCAATGGAAGCCCTTTAAAGTTGGTGAACCTGAATGACATTTTAAAAACCTAATATAAAAATCCCTTAACAGTCAAAACATAGTTATTTCATCTTTAACGGGAACTGTAAACAACTCTTAAATCCAGAAATGCATACGTTTAAATTTTAAAATAAAATAAGCACAGACGAAAGGCTTTGATATATGTATTTGTAAAGGCATTTGTATATGCAAATGGGGCGAAAGTCCTGCACTCACAGTGTAAACAAAGTTTCCCAGCAGCAGATAATCCGAGGTTTTCCCATTTCCAAATACAGTACCTGTAGGAAAAGAGAAGCCTGTTAGAAAGGAAAATGAGATTCTTCCAGAATTCTTTCA